>CAIGRT010161714.1:0-12184 GCA_903798405.1 Fraxinus platypoda
AAGAAAATACAATTAGTTTCAAAAATATGATTAAACATCAAGTAGTCAATATCAATATAACATAAGTTATGCATTTTCCTTCAGGGACAAACATTAATTTAAAATAATATGTTCTTCGAAACATGTGCTGCTTCGGGAGTACGTCGTATTTTACTATTACTTCTTCAAGAGAAATATCTCAATATTTTTCAGGAATATTTGAAAATTATAATTTATGCTCTTCAGGAGCAATTAATAATATATAAAAATATTAATTATAATGTTGTGCTACTTTAGGAGCAACAACAAACTATTATAATAGATAGATTTACGATTAATATTCTTCTGGAATATTAATTATAAAGTTGTGTTACTTCAGGAGCAACAACATAATAAATTATTAATTTAAAGATAAAAATATCAAATGTATATATTTTACAAATGTAAAAAAATAAAAATCAAAGAGTACGTAATTTTTCTGTTAAGTAAATAGCACCTAATTTTCGGACATACGTATTCAATATTCTCGAATTTGAGAGCAAACAATTAAGAAACACCACCAGCAATCATTGTTAAAGGTATTAAAGATGTTTATTCATACTCTAGATGGGAGAAAAACTATCATTATTAAAAGGCAATCATCACGTTACTATAGATTTGGTTCAAACAGCCTAATGATTGCTTCTCTAGTGCTCAAGGACGAAAGCGCACTAATTCTCATTGATTAAAAAAAAGGAACGTGATAACACGTTATGCATACAAACATGATTAATTTAACCCTACTTATATAAATCTATACATGCATAAAAAATTCACATATGACAGATGATTATGTTTAAAAAAAAATTACTATCTTCTTTAAACTTTGAAAAATTAAGCTTTCGTGCTGATAATCTGTTGTAAAAAGAGAAAAAAATAGGAGAGAATAAAAGTCAATAGACTTATGTGTATTATAATGAGAACCAAAGTCTTATATTTATATGGAAAGAATATTGATACATATGGTAATAATTTCTAGGGTTGTAGGGGTACAATTATCATTCACCAATAAACTTACTATTTACAACAATGCGCTCTTTTTTCTTTCATTTAATATTTTTGTCAAACAATTTTTTAACGAGATAATTATTGTGCAAACATTCATCAAATAGGGAATATATTATAATTATTGAAAATATTGATGGACTATTCATCCTTATTAGGATATTTAAATAGAAATCTTAGTAAGATTCCGTATTTCGATGAATTTGTAACTCTCATTGGAATCTTATATATGAGTTCATTAATATAATGAAAATACAATGTACATGTGATTCTTTTATATTTTTCTCTCACGTTCTTTTAGTTTAACATGTGCCGATATATCCTAACAGTTTAAGAATTCTAAAAAACAGGTTTTTGCGAATATTTGTAATATATTTGAATTAATTGTGGTTAATTTATAACCAATAAATATTACTCGAAAATGTAAGAGACGCGATCTTAAAATGGATAAAATGTTCTCTTTACAATGTACGTGTTTTGTACAATATTTTTGAAATCAACTTGAAAAACACAAAGGATCCAGAATTGAAGGGTTCAACCAGGTCGAACGAGAAGTAAAAAATAATTAATAAATATATGAAAAATAAAATTTGAATTATTAACTAAACAGTAAAGCCATAAGTCAAAGATGTATCATTAAGTTTAAAAACATTTCAAAAAGTATACAATTTCCAACAATTAACTCTTCGATACTTGTTTCAAAAACTTCATTTTCCGGCACACCTCTTTCTCCATTCACAGTCCTTATTTAAAAGTAAAATCACTATTTATCCTCTCCTTTCAATAAAATCAAGAGTAATTCTATTTAGTATCACTGGTATTAAAACAACAGTCTAAATCGTATTAAGTGACATCAAATGAGATGAACAATTGAATAAATTACTTAATTTTACATTTCATTGAGCCTATCACTTAGTGTAACCTAAATAGGATTTTTAGTATCAGTGGTGCTAGATATCATTATTCTAAAATCAAGTACTCTATTTCTTTCTATAACAATTTGAAGAATAAAAGCATTTTTGCCAGGGCCACCTCTTTCCTTTTATGTTCATAGATCTATGGACGGCTCTTCAAGCCAATGCCAAGTGCTGAAGAGAAAATAGTGGTTGAAGGAAATTTTTTTATTATTTTCTTTACAAAGAAACCGTGAAATCGTAATCGGTTCATCCGGTGAAAGGGTTGAACCGTCCAGTTGACGGGTTTATCTACCAATTTTTTCGGTAAGTGGCTTTATCACTTAAACTGAGTTGGATTTGATTTCGATACGCAATTTCACCGATCGAACCAATCGGTCCGATCCGATTTTGACAATGTCGTTTTTGTACGGACCACCATTGATAGCGCCTCTAAAAATGTGTGGAGATTTGTCAATCAAAATAAGAATAAGTTGATATAAAACTCCGAGAAATTAAGAATAAGAGAAGATAACATAGTAGAATAGAGAGAATAAAATCTTTTGTATATATTATTAAAAATCAAAGCTATTTATATGGTAGGGATATAACTATTATTCACGAATAGTATCCAATTTACGACATCCCTCTTGAATCACTAATTACACAACAGTTGTCTTATTAAAAATGTAGTTCGGTAAAAAATCCAAATGAACAAAAAATACTAAACAAAGAAAAAAGAGTACAAAACAATTGGGAGTATCAAAAGTTTGTCTCATTAAAACCTTGTCAAGAAAGCTCAATATGACAGAACTTGAACGAAAGAAAAAGAATGCAACTACTTCCCTTAATTTCAATCAATAAATATATCAATCATGCTACATGTACATCTTGTTTTACATCATTTTCTACATTGTGCCACGTGTCGATACATGACTGAACAGTTTTTGAAAACAACACATTTTTTCGTCCAACGCTTTTTGAATTTGCACATAATGTACACTACGATGTAACCCGTGAAATGTACACTTAGCATAATTCTAAATATATTTATATCGGGTCATCCATATCTTGTGAGCCAAGATGCCACCATCTTTAAAAAACTTGTATAAAACAATTATAATGTTCCAACCTCAATGTTGATTTCTTTGTTATAACATTTAAACAATATCATCATCATATCGGATATGTTTATCTATTCTTGATTGATTGTAGTCAGCACGATAGTTTCATCCTTTTTTGTTATCCTATTCATTAGCCTCATATACAATAAATAACATACATAAGTAAAATCATAAAGTTATATAGATGATAAATATTTGGTAGATTATAGACATCCATACACAAAAAATATGCCTCATTACTAGAAAAAACCATGTGGAAAATCTTAGTAAAAAAAAAAATAGTACATTTTTCTTTTGAGTACATTACAAAAGTTGTCTTACTATAAACCTTGCAAGGAAAATTTAATAGAACAAAACTTTGGTCAAAGAAAGAAGAGTACAATACATATTTACTTTCCGTGACGATAATATCTCTTGAACTATATGTTTCATACATATTAAATCGTTCAGCAATTTATATAATAGTATTAATAGTCATATCATATGAATTTCTTATAACCACATTTATTATATGCATTGATAAGCTTACAAGATATCAACTAGTGATTCATCTACAACACGAGACTTTATTTATTTGTACAAGTCTTTGTGAAATTCATTACTTTAAGAATCATGCATTATATCTTATGACTTTATTTTCTCATTTCATTTTTGCATAAATACTATTAGCTTTACTCCTTTAGTTGTTCAAATTGTTGGTCCAAATACTCAAAATTTCTCTAGCAAGTTCAATTTTACAAGGATTGTGTTGTTCTGTTGGCAAATTATTTCTACATCGACATTATTTGATAGATTTCCTTTGATATCTTTGATATCATTCATAAATATGTAGTGTTTCATCATGTTTATAAAAATGTTTTCAATAGTTTTTTTCTTTGCTAGTTCAACTCTTCTCCATATAGACATAATTTATAGAGATATTTTTATTTCAACTATTTTCAAATATTTGAATATCTTTTGGAATTTTGCAATTAGTTATATCTATGCACACCTGCTCAATTGGGCCATCTTTATTATTTGCTCAATTTTTGTTTTGAATTTTTTTTTTCTTATAATCGAAGTCATGAAACTTCAATCTTGCCATAGATTCACCAAATGTAGTATTGACTAATTGTCCTTCAAAGACTTCAATATGAGATGAAGCGTCTATTACTAGTATATGAGATTTGGTTAATCTATTTTGGTAAGTAAATACATCTAAGTGAATTATCTTTTGAACTTTTAGTTCGAATTGTCATGTATGGGGATCTCAAGAACAAATGATGCATTATGTTTATTATTTCCAAATGCATTTGATATTTTTGTCAAACAATATTTTTAACGTGCTAATTATTGTGCAAACATTCATCAAATAGGGAATATATTATGATTATTGAAAATATTGATGACTGTTTAGTTTTATCTGGATATTTAAAAGAGAAATCCTCGTAAGAGACTGTATTTCGATGAATTTGTAACTCTCATTGGAAGCTTATATATGAGTTCGTTAATATAATGAAATTACAATGTACGTGTGATTCTTTTAGATTTTTCTCTCATATTCTTTTAGTTTAAAAAAATGTACCGATATATCCTAACAGTTTAAGAATTCTAAAAAACCGGTTTGTGTGTATATATATTTGTAATTTTTTTTAATTAATTGCGGTTAATTAATAACCAATAAATATTACTGGAAAATGTAATAGACGCGATCTTAAAATGGATAAATTTTTCTCTTTCCAATGTACGTATTTTGTACAATGTTTTTAAAATTGACTCAATCTTCAACTTGAAAAACACAAAGGATCAAGAATTGAAGGGTTCAACCTGGTCAAACCAGAAGTAAAAATAATTAATTAATTAATATATGAAAAATAAAATTTGAATTAGTAACTAAATAGTAAAACCATAAGTCAAAGATGTATCATTAAGTTTAAAAACATTTCAAAAAGTATGCCATTTCCAACAATTAACTCCTTCGATACTTGTGTCAAAAACTTCATATATTTTTCCTGTACACCTCTTTCTCCGTTCACGGTCCTTATTTAAAAGTGAAATCACTCTTTATTCTCTCATTTCAGTAAAATCAAGAGTAATGTTATTTAGCATTATTGGTGTTAAAACATCTATCTAAGTCGTATTCACGTGACATTAAATAAGATGTATAATTGAATAAATCACTTAATTTTACATTTCATTGAGCTTATCACTTAATGTCACCTAAACTGGTATTGTAACAGTAGTAATTTTAGATATCATTATTCTAAAATCAAATACTCTCCTCTCTAAACAATTTGAAGAATAAAAACATTTCTGCGAGGGCCACCTCTTTCCTTCTCATGTTCATAGATCTGTTAACTGCTCTTTAAGCTAATGCTAGTGCCGACCATGAAGATAAAATAATGGTTGAAGGAATTTTTTATTATTATTTTCTTTATAGAGAAACCGTGGAAATCGTAACCGGTTCATCCGGTTCAAGGGTTGAACCGTCTGGTTAATGGGGTTTATCTACCAATTTTTTAAGTAAGTGGCTTTATCACTTAACCGAACTGGATTCGATTCAGATCACAATTTCACCGATCAGTCCGATCCGATTTTGACAACGTTGTTTTTGTACTGACCACAAATGATGGCGCCTCTAAAAAATGTGTGGAAATTTATCGATCAAAATAAGAATAAGTTGATATAAAACTAAGAAAAATTAAGAATAAAAGAAGATAACAGAGTAGAATAGAGATAGTCAAATATTTTGTGCATTTCATTAAAAATCAAAGCTATTTATATGGTAGGGAGTATTCAATTTACGACATCCCTCCTGAATTACTAATTACACAACAGTTGTCTTATTAAAAATATAGTTTGATAAAAATCTAAATGAACAAAAAATACAAAACAAATAAAAAAGAGGAAAAAGAATTCGGAGTATTGAAATTTCATATCATTAAAACTTTGTTAAGAAAGCTCAATATGACATAAGTTAAACGGAAAAAAGAGTACAGTTACTTCCCTTAATTTCAATCAATAAATATATTTGTATCGAGTCATCCATATCTTGTGCGCCAAGATGCCACCATCTTTATAAAACTTGTATAAAACAATTATAATGTTCCAACCTCTATGTTGATGTCTTTGTTATAACATTCAAACAAAATCATCAGCATATAAGATATGTTCATCTATTCCTGATTGATTGTAGTCGGCATGATAGTTTGATGAGTTTGTGTTGTTGTCCTCTTCATTAGCCTCATATACAACAAATAACATACGTAAGTAAAATCATAAAGTTATATAGATGATACATTTTTGGTAGATTATAGACATCCATACACAAAAAACATGCCTCATTACTAGAAAAACTTGTGTGGAAAATCTTAGTCAAAAAAATAGTATATTTTTCTTTGAGTACGTTACAAAAGTTGTCTTACTATGAACCTTGCCGGAAAATTCAATAGAACAAAACTTTGATCAAAGAAAGAAGAGTACAATACATATTTAGTTTCCCTTGTGATAATATGTCTTGAACTATATGTTTCAAACATATTAAATCCTTCATAAATTTATATGAATAGTATTAATAGTCATGTCATATGAGTTTCTTATAACCGCATTTATTATGTGCATTGACAAGCTTACAAGATATCAACTAATGATTCATCCACAACACGAGACTTTATCTACTTGTACAAGTCTGTGTGAAATTCATTATTAAGAATCATGCATTATATCTTACGACTTCATTTTCTCGTTTCATTTTCGCTTAAGTACTATTTGCTTTACTCCTTTAGTTGTTCAAACTGCTGGTCCAAATAGTCCAATTTTTTCTAGTAAGTTCAATTTTACATGGATTGTATTGTTCTGTTGGCAAATTATTTATACGTCAACATTCTTTGATAGATTTCCTTTGATATCATTCATAAATATGAAGTGTTACGTCATGTACTTAAAAATGTTTTCAACGGTTTTTTCTTTGTTAGTTCAACTCTTCCCGATATAGACATAATTTATAGAGATATCTTTATTTCAACTCTCTTTAAATATTTGAACATCTTTTGGAATTTTACAATTAGTTATATGTACACTTGCTCAATTGGATCATATTTTATTATTTGCTCAATTTTTCTTTTGAATTTTTTTTTCTTATAATCGATTGTCATCAAACTTCAATCTTGCAATAGATTCACCAAATGTAGTATTAACTAATTGTCCTTCAAAGACTTCAATTGATGGAGCGTTTATAACTAGTATATGAGATTTGGTTATTTGGTCAGTAAATACATCTAACTGAATTATCTTTTGAATTTTTAGTTCAAATTGTCATGTATGGAGGTCTCAAGAACAAAATGATGCATTATGTATATTATTTCCAGGTGCTTGATTCATCTCCCTAATGCTAAGAAAATGTCCTAATAAAATGATAGCTGATTTATTGTAAAATATCACATACAAGGGAAGGTAAAAAAAATTCAGATACAATATATTGTAAAATAATGGAAGATTTATTTGTGCATTGGTGGATAACTCACAAGTAAATTTCACAATGAAAAAACACGAATAGGTTTTATTAATCTCCTTACCAGAAGTCAATTATAATGGGGAGAACTTGATGTCGACATGGGCAGGGGCGGACCTAGGAAATTTTTTCAGGGCGGGCGATATTAGTAAAGATTTAAAAATAACATCTTCTCTTTACTGAAGTTGTGAGGTTACCCAATTTTCTTCATTTCTCCGATTAGAGAGCTGAAAAAATATGTGTGAATGCCTCCAAGAGGTACCACCAATAGAGAATCAGTGTCTAGATTTTGTATTAACTAGAAGGGTTGAGTTCAAATTCAACTGGGTGGGTGGTAGGTTGTAGGTGAGGGGACCTAAAGAAAAATCACTCAATATAGCAGAAGAAGCTCAGGGGCCCCTGGTCTTTATATTACATACATAAAATTTAGCTGGCTGCAAGAATTGTCTGCACCCACTCTCTAGTTTAACACAATTATGCCTTAAGTGAGATGGGTGGCCCAAAGCTCAGTGCAGACATGCCTGCACTGAGCATGAATTGGGTCCGCCCCTGGACATGGGTATCAACTCTAAGTGGAATCGTTTTGTTCCAATAGTAATGGAATCGTTTTATTCTAGTCGTGCAGTTTTCCCAAAAAATAATGAAAGCTGTATTTACTACTTGTTTGTTTGTATCCATTGGAAGTGTATCAAGATTTGGGCGTTGAGTCCAGCAAGAATCGTTCCCATCGCTTGATCCATTGCTCGATTGCATCTCTGTAAGCCCATTGGACTTGGATAGTTTTGAGCTAAAATTGCTTAAATATTAGTATATTAGATTTTTCGAATTAGTAAATTATTAATCGGATGTAAACAATTAGCAGCACACTCATGTAATTGTACGCACATTTTGGGAATAATATTGTTGCAGTCCATCAACGATACAGCCAGGACTCAAATCCAATAGGAACATAGTTTAACTACGAAATTTTTTAAACATGTATTTAGCACTACTGATGTTTAACACCAGTTTAGGTGACAACACTAACGACATTAAATTAAATGTTCAATTAAATAAATTATATAATTTTACTTTAAATTGAATCTATTACATAATATCACATAAATTGGTGTTCTAGCATCACTGATAGTAGATAACATTATTCCAAGTATAATAGACAAATCCAACAGAGTATATTTAGAAAGTATTCATAAACGATTTAAATTGTAAGAAAATATATATGGATAGTAAATAAATGAATAATATTTCTACATTCTTCGAAATGCATAGATAAAAAATACTTCAATATTTTTGAATAATTTATAAACATGCATGACCTTGTCTTGCCACGTGTAAACCTCATAAAATAGAGTACACACACATTCAGTCGAGAATACCTTTTGGCAACATACAAATCACTAATTGACGGGGCATTGTGCTACATAATCCATATATTTGTTTACATTTATAGATTTTGATCTCAAACTTTAATTTGCCTGAGTTTGATCATTTCTTTTCGTTTTCATTTTCAATTATTATGGTGGGGGACTAAGGGTAGAACCACATATCCTAGTCTATGAAACAAATACACTTTTACAAGGTTTGAGCTTCGTCTTTGACACGACACGTTCATACTCTTGAACTCTAACATAGGTTTGATAAGTCACATGTCGTGTTCTATTTTTGTCTATTTTTTAGATTTCTAATGCTAGAGGATTATTTGTAGGATATTTCTCGGACAAGTGTTCGACATGACATGAGTCGCATTCTATATTAAAAAGTAAAAAAAAATGAAAATTTAAACTTTTTAAAGAATTTAAATGGACGTATCTGTGTTCTACATTTTAGAAAAATCACGTGTCATCATGTCTATATTGACTTAGGCGGTTACAAGACTGGTGGGAGTTTTGACAGCAATTTTCATCTTCCAATCTGCATCAAGAATTGATCAAACTTATTTTTCACCATGCTCTGTTCTGAAACTATTGCCTTGTTTCGTATACGAGCTAGAAAGCTTCTTAATGTTCTTAATTTTTTGTCCCATTTTCTTAATATTCTTATCAGTTCTATCTCATCTCATCATATGAGTTTTATCATTTGTACATCGAGATTGACATTCCCTCACAATAGAAGGGGGCCCACGACCAATAAAAAATCGTAAGAACCCTATTGTGAGAGGGCTACACTGAAGTGACATAAAGCAAAATCCCTCATCACAATGTGTTCCACGTACTAGCTTCTCACAACGGTCTACTTTCAAGGACTTCGTAGGATTTTACAAATTCTTTTTGACTAGTACAATATTATAAGTTGAAAAGGTAAGCCTTTTTTTTTTGTGACTAAAAACATGCTTAGTGTTACAATTCTTATCAAAAATATATTTCTTTAGAAAAAAGTCTTAAAAAAGTAACTTTCATTCGCAACTAAACATGCCGATGATATCTTATTAATACAAGGAGTGAAGTGTAACATTCTCTCTAGGAATCTGTGACACTGAGTTTTTTCGGCGGAAGCAATGTATAAGATTGACGCTATTTAACACTACTAGTGTTAAAAAATCATTTTATGAGGGCTCTAATGTGAAATTCAAAGATTTATCGAATTATTGCTTTCATTGAGTTTATTACGTGTCGTCGTATATATTGATGTTGTAGCGCCTGTAGTGTTAAGATATATTATTAAAATATATAATGGTTTTCGATCTCCACTTGCAAGCAATCCCCAAACTTTTCCTCTTTAAAGCAGCACAGATTTCATCAGAAGTGACATGGGACACAGGACTTTTCTGCCATAGTCTCCTCTTTACCAATGCATTTTTAATTATATCCCTCAGATGGGTGAAAGAGGATAACCCTTTTACTTTCTTTACGGCAATATCATGCCACTATGTTGCATAACAGGCAACTCCTTTTCAGTGTACATTGCATTAGATAGAGACAGTAGAGGGGCACGCCAGGGAAAGGACTTTTTCGTTTCTTTAGGCAAATATCATTTCACCTTATTAAACAATGTATTATTTTTGGACATGTTTAATATAGAGTCTTGATCTCATGTCCCCAATAGACAGGATAAAAACTTTTTATTACTAAAATGGCAAGAGAATATTAATTATGATTATTTGAAACAATCATAAATTCAAAGAACCATAGTTAAGGTTCTCTTGCCACATCAACAGTGGAAATTTTTTATCTATTCACTGAAGACAAGAGACCAATTCTAATTTAATATATTGCATTAGGTAGAGTTGAACATAAAAAGGATGAGAGGCGAGCAGAGATGTGTTGGAAAAATGTTTCCACACTAAAGGGATAGAGAAAGAACAAAGACAAGAACATCGAAATTAAAGATGAAGGCTTAAACACGAAATTCGTTGTCCTTAAACAATATTTACCCACTCTCGAACTGAATTTGATGCCTAAAAGGATATTGACAAATAATTTGTAGGATTAATCAAGCCATACAATAGAAAAACTCTTAAAACAATTATTGTTTTCTACCAAAACTTCAAAAACACTTTGAAGAAAATTTGAATATTAAAAAAGAAATATAAATTTTATCTTTTGGAATGAAAATTTCATCTAGTTGTTTGAATTATTTTTTTATTAATGTGACAATCTATCATGTATTTATAGATTTCAATCAATACCCACGAAATAGTGCAAAAAAACCATGAAAAATTGCAAGCTTTTCACCAAAAACATTAAGAATTCAAACAAAAATAGCCATATCGGCTATTTTTTAGTTCTATGCGACGTATAGGACAAACCTATGCGGTCGCGTAGGTTAATCACTTGCATGGCATATACGCCCTGCATATCTTCATGCGTCGGTAGGCCACAAAGGCATATGCAGTCGCATAGGCCAAACGTTTTGGCCTCCACATTCTTCATTCCAAAACCTATTTTATTAATTTTGAACAATAATCTCAACAATCCCCCACTAGTTTAATATTCAATAAAATTTCATATTCAAAATATACAATACTTATGCATANACCTATTTTATTAATTTTGAACAATAATCTCAACAATCCCCCACTAGTTTAATATTCAATAAAATTTCATATTCAAAATATACAATACTTATGCATAAGGATTAGATATCTTTCTATTTGAATGTAATCATAGTGTAATTCAAGCAAAGTAAAGTCGAAATTAATGGTAGTGATAAAGTTTTGAACCAATCATTCCTTTGTAAGAACACACACAAGTATCATGTGTTTTCAAGTTCATCAATCTCGCTTATTGCTAATATGACGTTGCGCTTATCCTATTCAACGAACTTTTAAGAGAGAAACTCCAACTCTCTGTTAAGGTGGCACTACCTCGAAGTTCATTTAGGTGAAATTCTTCCAGTATCTTTATTACTTTTAGAGATACTTGTACTTTAATACTGAATTTCATCAAGAGCTTAAAGCTCAACCCTTATTCAAGTAACAACCAACATTATATTATTAGGATAAGGTTATCGCGGATTTTATAATATTGAACTATCACATATCGAATGACTTGTTGTTACCCTTTGAACTAGTGAATTGTTGGAAATGTGTATCGAAAATTAGTTATGTTGACACTGACCTCCGAGGTGATTGAGATCGGGTTTGTCCACGTCATGAGTTGATGATATGTTAAGATCGGGGTAACAGCTGGGAACCGACCTCCGAGGTAATTAAGGTC
>CAIGRT010161720.1:0-12092 GCA_903798405.1 Fraxinus platypoda
AGAAATAAAAATTCAAATTTTAATCAAAGTCAACAATTAATTTTAACCACACATTTCTGGAATTCACAACTTTTCAACCACACATTTTTATCAATTTTTATCAAAATCTATTAAAAATTTAATTTTAATCCCTACCGGGAGGGGAGGGGTATATATGTTTTTAAGATATTATGAAATAAATTTATGAAAATTAGTTAATTTAGGATATTTCAATCAACTATATCATATCCTAATATCTATCATTTAAATATTATTTCTCTCACATTCCACGTTCTGTTTCTTACCCTTCAAACTTTCTCATTCTTTCTCGTACATTTCACACTTCTTTAAGGGTCCGCTTGATTGCAATGGTGGAAAATGGGTGGAAAAAAAATGAATTCCAGGAAAAGTAACTACCTAGAAATTATTTTGCAGGAAATTGTTAATTAAGTGTGTTTGATTGGTATAATTTTTCACCCGAAAAATTTTTTAATTTTGAATCTTTTTGTGTTTATTTGGCTTTGTTTTATATGGAAACTGTCCATTAAAGTGATAATTTTTTCTACCATTGGGTCTAGAATTTGTTCTGATTGCCAAAAAAAAAAATTGAATAAAAAAATTACCATACCGAATACCATTAGTTTAGCTTTATTTTGTATGAAAAATGTCAATAAAAGTGGAATTTTTTTTTACCATTGTGTCTAAAATTTTTTCTAATTGNATTAAAGTGATAATTTTTTCCACAGTTGGTTATAAAATTTGTTTTTATTACCAAAAAGTAAAAAAAATAATAATAATATTAACAAAAAAATCATTTTTTTATCAAAATTTAGTGTTCGTTTGGCTTTATTTTACATGAAAATTGTCCATTAAAATTAAAAAAAAAAATTCAATTGGCTATAAAATTTGTTCCAATTGCCAAGCAAAAAAAAAGGTGGAATTCCATTTTCCCACCAAATAGGTGGGAAAACCAATTCAAGCAAAAATGGGAAAATGTGCACGTGTGAGGTGTTTTCGAAAAATCATTTCCGTGAAAATTTTGTGCCATCAAACACTACTAAAGATGGAAAATGGAATCATTTTCCATGGAAAATCCATGATATCGAACAGGACCTAATATATATATCATTTTATCTCACTTTCTGCTTTCTCTCCCAAACCTAACACACACACACACTCTCTCTCTCTCTCTCGTTCTAATATTATGATTTCTTTTTTTTTTTTTTTTCCAAAATTTGGTAATCACATTATATAACCTCGATAAAATTTTGTGACCTATAATTTAATTAAACAGGTCAGTCACAATTACACATAAATTGTTATCACAAACCACATAAGGTCACATTCACAAAGACACAACTACAGATTACAATAACATATATTACTTACGAGTCACAAATCATAGAATGGCAGCCACAAAAACATAAAATATGAATAACAATTGCTAATTTAGTCATAAATCACACATTTTTATAAATCACAACTTATTTATCGATCACAAATTATCGAACTAATTGATCACAATTTATTTCACGATCACAAATTATCAAATTAATTGATCACAACTTAGTTATCGATTACAAAAATACAAATTATACGTCATCATTACAGATTTAGTCACAATTCACATATTTTTTAGTTTGCATATTATTTATTAATCACAAATTATTCATTTTATTGGTCATAACTAAACTAGTTTTCCAATCAATTCCTAACTTTTATTTTTAAAACATTCCTTTTTACACTACTCATACCCAAGCAAGTTGATACAGAATCCAAGTATATTCTTAAATTACCTTGAAGAATAAGAAAATTACATATGTACATATAAGAAACTCAATGTCGAAGATTCATCAACTCCTATCCTGAACACAGTTGACCATAAAGGCTCATTTACGGTACATGTATAGCATCTTATAAAAAATATCTTCCAAACATTTAAAATGGACAGTGGCTGGCCTCAGCATTTAAATGATGGAGGGCAGTTGCTGAGCAGTTTGGTCGTTGGTATTTTTGCTTTTAACACTGAATACTACTCCACACACTTAACTGAGCAGTGCTTTGACAGGACTTGCCTCATAAGAAGCTTGTGCTGAGAGTGAGGTCGTTCAAGTTTGACATGATCTGCTTTCGCGTTGTTCCAATCTGATGAGCAATATCGAGCTGCTCTTCCAGTGAGAGCGTCTCATATCTGTAAAATCGTGCACAGAAAAGATATGATACTTACCATTATATTAGCATCAAGGAACTAACATGTAAAACCAATAATATATATATATATATATATAATGGAGAGAGACGGAGAGCAGGCACATGTTAACACAAAGAACTAACAAGTAAACCCTTAAATACGCTCATGGAATTTGTTAGTTTCAAGCAACATTGGTGAACTACCAACACGTGAATTTATCAGCACTTTGTTGTGTCATCTATAAAAGGTATTAGATCCAAGTGTACAATATATAGGCCAAATAAGGATTAAAAAATCATGGACAAGTGAAGCAGAAAATTACTAAGTGCTAGCATTACCCATGCACACGTGATTGCATAAAGGATAAAATCATTCTTGCAATCAAGACTATTTTTTTATCCATTGACCTCTCGACCAAATTCAAAGCGTCCTTAATGCCATCCAGAATTAAGGTTGCTTTAGATTTAGCATACAAATTCATCATTTACATAGGGGCCTTGACCTGCATATTGTAGGAGTTCAATTCGTAACTTCTTAACATTTCATCTTATAGTTTTGAGTCTTTTGACACATCATAATATCGGCAATTAATCATTTCCTCCGAATCATATTTAAATCGTGGTTTTGACATTTGGCCAGCTAAAGAAATACACTACCATTAGATGAGCAAAACAAATACTGCATGTAGCATTTGTTGATAACTTAGGGTCACAGCTAACAGAAGCCAGAAAAACAAAGCATGTTATTTCTACGGGTAAGTCAGGGTAAGCAAAAGTACTTACTGAGAAAGCAGCTCACAATCAACAATGCTGTCAGGACCAGGCCGATGTGCCTTTCCATTTGAACGAAAGTGGCGAAAAGATCTTGGATTTAGCCCAGCAACATGGGGAACAGCATCTACAAGTTTTTTCTGCAGTGACTGAAGCCTACGAAAAGTGAGTTCATCGAGAGGTGCAATACAGCCAATACTTCCATCCAGGGTGCCAAATAGTAAGCCAAAGCGATTTGTCTTATCCGAGCCAGGAGCTGTTCGATCAGATGATGTGGGAAGCAGCTGCAATCGCAAGAACTTAGTGATGTGGGCACCAACATGAAACTCAGCCCTTGAAAGAAGTTTTTGTCCTTTCCAGCTTTCCGACATTTTTGGAGCATAATAGAATATCTACATTTTACATGCAAACATCCAGATTTAAGGTCAATCTGACTGTAAGTTACACAATGTGGGTCTTCTACAGCAACTAATTATATTAGAGATGACATGAACGCATAGTCAAGCAATTAATAATTTAATATTATTTATGGTGCAATTAATATTACAGGGTCGCAAAGAGGGAATATTTTTTATCCTTTTGTTTTTTATTTATATTTTTCATTGAAACAATTCAAGTTTATCCATTTGTACCCCCTTAGACAGTATGTAACATGCCAATCACGCGGCTATGTAAATGAGCAGATCTGTCTGCAGGGAGCAAGTGCTACGAAAATGGAATTTTGGGGACCAAAAAGCCAAGAAAAATTGACCGGGGGCTCTAAATGCTAATCTAATGAAAACATTGGGGGACCTCTGATGCTATTTCCCAAAAAAAATAGAAAAATACTAGGTGTTGGCTCTTGTTGTTATGCACCCCGCATGGGGAACATAGTGGCTCATAAGCTTGCTTTCTTTGCTACCACTACTCCAATTTCTTTTAATTGGATTGATTGTACTCCATTGTTTATCTAGCCTACAGTTGTGGGCGATATCTCTTAATAAAGTGGATTGAGTTTGTAAAAAAAAATGTCACTCAAATAGTTCTATGCCAAGTAACACTATAGCATATGGTGACAAGAAACACTATAGCATATGGTGTCAAGAAACACTATATTTTTGTTTTAAGAAACCAAATCAATGTTTTTATTTTGGATCCTTTAAATAGGCAAACTTTTCACTCCTAAATGAAAATTAAGCTTAGCCACCACAACATTTTTACAAGAAAACCACTAAAGCTCACAGATTCCACAGTTCACACAACAGACAGGTGCTAACCTGGACATTCTTCTGATCATCTGAAACTGTGAGACTGAGTGTGCTTCCATCGATCAAAAACTCTGTTGCCAGACAATCAAGTGATCCAAAATCCTTTGCCAATAAATTAAGTTGAGAACCCTGCTCCTTCCAACTAAGGAAGTATATGCTTTTGTGAATATCTCCAACAAGAATGAAATTTTTAACCTGCAATATTATTGTCATCCAAAAGGATCCCAGTAAAAAAATCATGGATTATCAAAGTAAACTGACTAACATATATATGAAAAAATGAATGAACAGATAAATAACCATAAAAATTGAAACTAACAGGTGCTAGGCATATAAAATAATCAATGGAATTTGATCAAACCCTAAGCTTCAGAAACTAAAATCTAAGAAGACGAGATCCAAGAATTTAATTAGATAATACAAGCAGAAAGTAGCAAAGCATGATTAAATTGAGACAAAAATGGCTAATGTAAGAAATGTTCAAACAATATGCTCTCCCAAAAAAGGCCAAACCTTGTGAACTAAAATGAAGCAATAATTTCTAGGAATTGGAATTTGAAGCACAGCTTTCAAAAAAATGTATGTTCGTTATGTCACTTTATTATACACCGAGAACGATGTATCCCAACTACAATTTCAAGCAGGCAAAGGATGGGGCGGAAAGTCATAACAGGTAACCTTAAAATGTACGTACAATATTTAAGCTCACGACATAAAGAGGTGGGACGTCATAGAAGGCAACGCCATTCAACTCAGAACCAGTCCACTCGTGTAAAATAATCTTAGGACCTGAAGCAATCAACAGATGACCTTGAAGTGATGCAAGAGCAGATATAGCACCTTTCAACTCCTTGGAGTAAACTTCTATTACCTGGAAAGAATAACATAAATTGAGCATTATTACATTCTACAAATAAAATATTTCTTCAACAGTAGATGAAATGTAATCCACTTGGTAATATATTGGATGTCTAGTAAACTGATTTAGTCTAAAAAGGCAAATTGAAAATAGCAGGTTACCGAGGCTTGAGCATTGTCAGAACTTTCAACAGAATATAAGAGCACACGCCCTCTGGCAGCTACATCTTCCCCTTGCACATAAGCAGTCCCAACTGCCAAAAGTGTTTCATTTCCTTGTGTTGAGGTATTCTACGAATGTAGATAAAACATGGAAAATTATGAGTGAACAGATCGCTTTTGTATTCTTTATAGGATTTATAGGAAATGAATTGCTACAACCAGTGTATTTAACAATGAACAGTAAAAGGAACAAGGGCATAAGACTAAAAGAAGTTTAAGTTCAAAGTAAAACTTACAAACAATGTAACAACCCGTACAGTTAGAGCATTTTCAGAACTTTGCATGGGAATCGTAGCCCTTGTTTTCCAT
Organism: Fraxinus platypoda; assembly: GCA_903798405.1. Lineage (NCBI taxonomy): Eukaryota > Viridiplantae > Streptophyta > Magnoliopsida > Lamiales > Oleaceae > Fraxinus > Fraxinus platypoda. Next base: position 5,577 of record CAIGRT010161720.1, read on the forward strand.
GGCCCACTCGATTTTTCTGGTTCCATAATCCGAACTTCAAATTCTTCTACAGGATAGGTTCCTTCAAAAATCATATTATCATGCTCAAATTGATTGCCAGCTTCTTGGTCAATCAGAGACGAGATGACTTGATTCAATGGCTTGAGAACCTGCAGCAAAAAAATGAAGGATCCTGCATTCATTAGACCCAATCTTCTACTTTATATTTCATTCCCATTCAGCTAGATGAAAACATGAAGCAGCAGAGTTGTGTAATGTGATAGTGGAGTTCATTAAGAACAAGATCATAGTGAAATAAATAATTGGACTTTGTCCAGATTGAATGATGGATTCTTGTGGTCCATCCAGCTCCAAATGGAACCATTTCTGACCTAGGGTGTGTTCTTGCATTTGTTTAACAAACTAAGTGAAAAAATTACTGATACGCCACAAGCAATGCACTTACTGGAACTGAAACTATGAGTGGGTATAAATTCTTCTCAGCGAAATAAGTAACTTGATGAGGAGTCCCCTTCAGTGATATCTGCCGCCGCCGCCGCCACCACAAAAAGGACATTGCATATGAGCACATCAAAGATAGATAAAATTGATGTATTCAATTAACTTGAGAACAAAATAGAAAGAATAAAACGAATGAATGACTACCTTCTGCACTGGCCAATAGTTGTCATAGGATAATGAAGACGGAAGTTGACAAATTTTCAAGGCACCCTGAAAGAAGGAAATATATAGAAATCAATAATAATACATCAGAAAGGGCAGAGGTAAACAAAAATAACCAATCATTTAACCTGCAAGGTTACATAGATAAACCCATGATTGCAGTTCACGTTGTGAAGGACAGTGAAGGCGACTATAGGTCCATCACACACCTGAAATGGACAACGATAAGGGAGTGCTTATTGGAATTTCATAAATTGTAAGTTAATCGTGAATGTGTATTAAGTAGATAGCATCAAGGTTTTAGAGTATACTTATTGCTTTTATACAGAAACTTACTCTGTTTGACTGAAACACTAACCTGTGGATGTATACGAAGCCGTTCTCTAAACATCATGAACCAAGCTGGACATGATCCAGAGAAGAACAAACCTTGTAAACCACCAACATTCTTGAAAATAGTAATGCGTTGGGATGAAGTTTCAGAGGATGTCTCCTCTTTTGCATATGTGTCCATGGGGACTCGAACAAATCTTAAATTTCTTAGCCTGGATGCATTTACACCACTAAGAGCCATACTCTGAGAAGAAACACCCTCTACTTTGGAAGCACTTTCTGACACTTCGTATACATAAGCATGATAACATAGAATGGTTCCATCAGACAAAACACCAAATATAAAAGGACGGCCATGTTGTGCCCCCCATCTCTGCATGGCCAACTCCACAACCTTGATACTCTGACTGTTTTCATTCCTGCCGTGGACAACATCTTCAGATTCCTTTTTAATGGGTTTAACATGATTATTGACTGGATCATGGAATAAGGAATCTATAATATGCATCTTTCCAGATACAAACTTATCCACTGAGAAAACACTGCTGAAATTAGGCACATCAAATATTTCAAGAGCTCCACTTTCATAACAAACAACACAGTATACATCACCCTGATCATGTGTTATACCATCAGCCCCGTCAATAGCCTCCCCCATGCCAGTGGAAAGCCAAGCATCAGAACTCGTCTTTCGGAGCCAAGGCTCAGGCCCTTTATCATGATAGAGTGTACAAGCAGATACCAACTTCTTTGAGCTTTCAAATACTGGCGGAATCACAATTGAAACAGAGCAAGCAGATGGATCTACAAGAACAAAACCAATGGCACAGATATAAGCACCAATCCAAAACTGATAGAATATAGAGTTCAACAAGTTGAAATGCTTGATAACAGAAGGCCAAATTTTGAGACCCCTCTTAAGCTAGCCAAAATTCCCAGTGAGAATCAGTGGTAAAGTTTAAATCGTCAACTGTCTAATCAAATGTGGGACAACAGCAGCCTCGTTGGGCCATCGAGTTAACAAACTATTGTTTGTCAACTACCACTAATGTATCCCCTTGTAGTTAGAAGTTCAGTTCCACCAATTTCAGCACCCACACCTAAGCCTTCCCTTTCTGAATGTTATTGCTCGTGGAAACAACTGAATTGCATTATACTTGAAAGAATGACAGGTAGACATTATTTGGCTTCATAAGGCCAACAAATGGCATAAATCCAAAGAGCAAAAACGAGTGTGGATGTGCATGAGCAATGAAAATCCTAAATAAAATGACAAAAATATGTCTTAGTAAGTAACAAATTTAAAGACTTCAGTTAGATGGTCCTGCCTCCGTTCTATTGACACAAATAACAAGCAACTAAACTATATTGGCTAAAAGAAATACCTCCAACAAGAAGCTGAATACTTCCATCAATCATTCTCAGTAACACGTATGGATCAGCAATAGAAACTGATGAAACTACTGTGCCTTCAGAACCTGCACCAACTTCTAAGTACGATGATCTAAAGGGCAAATCTTGAGTCATAAAACCACCGTCAAGGATTCGAGCACCACGAGCAAAGACTTGGATTACTCTACGTCTGCAAGATAAAATTTATAAATATCTTCAAGAAATAAAAATTATTCCACATAATTATGTATTGGCACTTATTCAAATATTCACAATCAAGGAAAGAGAACACCATGATGTAGATGAAACTGAACTGACAGAGCATCTAAAAAGTTGTCAGACGCCATTATCATCTATTGATTCCAAATTATGAATACATCACAACTCACAAGAATTCCATTCCATCAATAATGAGAGAGTGAATTTGCGTTTCAGTAATTGTCAAATATCCTAAATAAGTCACAACAATCCAGAGATGTAGCTGTGAGGAATGAGAAATATAATCTCGTATCAATGCTCTAACAAAACTAAATATGTGGGCTGGCTCACGAAGCCCACAAGAGAGGCTTGGCTAGCCTGGCCCGGCCCGGCTAGGCCCGGCCGAAAAACAAGATCAGCATATTGCGAACGAGCCAGCGAGTGGCCTGAACTCGTTGCCCCCCCCCCCCCCCCCCTTTGGGGGGGGGTTCCTTTGTTTCCCCACCCCCCCCCCCCCCCCCTTTGGGTGGGGGTTCCTTTGTTTCACCTCTTGCTGCAGAATCCTTGGATGACATGGAATAATGGTGCATAAGAGGAACAACCAAACATAGATAGATGGTTCTAACACGTCATTGGGGTTTCATAAAAACTAGTGTTCGAGTTTGAGCACATCTAAGCAGAACCGGTTCCATTCTTTTGAAAGCGAGAACCCTAATCTAGCAGTCACCTTGTTTCAATTTGAATGCCTACTTTCCATTTGATATGTTCCACGATGTGCCCATTTTACCTAGAACAATACATTAATCTATTCTTTCCCAAACTAACGAGATTAAAGGAGCACAATAATAAAGAAATTAAAACATAGGAACAGTAAATAAAATTATTAATAAATAGTACTTAGAAAAAGTCAAATAGAGAGGAGAGTTAAAGTTCAACTGAAAATCAGAAACCCCATAAGCCAAAAACATATTACAAGCTGGCGAAGGAAAGGAAAAGAAAAGAACACCTTCCGAATAAATTTCCTGCAGCAACTGTACTACCTTGCACATAGTAGTCAACATTTTCTGTTACCTCCTCGAGATTATTAGCTGTTTGAAGCACCTATAGCAAAGGAAGAAAAGAGTTCTCAAACTTCACAAGCATAATAAAAAAGCAGGTCCATGATAAAAGGAGTTTCACCGCTGAAATTTAGTAAGAAGATTATGATGAATAGGGAAATATAAATGAGATCACCATAGTACGATTGTCCAAACTAATGATTAAATAGGCATGATATTCATCTTCATCAGCTGCCATCTTCAAAGAATCACTGCGTGAATTCTTGTGGTAAACAGTCCAAATCCCCTTGCAACCAGGTAATGATTCCTTAACAAATACAAAGAATCGGGATTATAAAGTATGTTTATGATATATAAACCAAAAAACTGCTCAAAAGTTACATGACCTGCACAAGATAAAGTTCCAGAAAACTTCAAATTCTAATCCAACAAAGTTCAGGACCCATCCAAGTCAATAGGCTTCAAAATTGAAGAAAATAAAAAGAAGTTTCTTGACCAAAGATGGCACAACTGCAATGCCAGAGAGTGCAGCCTCAGGGTACCTAAACATTTTTGCATGTAATAACTATATTTTACTAAACTGGCAAGAAAAAACTAGTGCTACACTGCTACTTATTATCAGCAAAAGTAGTGATATTTCATTGATTTCCAAGACAATAATTGAATATAAATTAAAGAAAAAAGATAACAAGATAATCTAGAAACTTCATTAACTAAAACAAATTAATTTATTAAAAGGAAAGAGCATCATTTTTTATCAAAATCTACTAAAAATCTGATTTTCAGCAACACCAATTAGGGGCTTAATATTGTGTGGCGGTATTCATAAATTGAAAATAAAAACACTTCATCACAACCTCCACAGAAGAGAGAAACTTGATAAAAAGCAGCAAGAATGTATATGAATTGGAACAGGCCATGAATATTTCTTCACATAGAAAGCAATAAACATACTGTTTAAAAGGGGGGGGGGTTTAAATTAACATACTTAAATACCAGATGATAGAATTAACATTAATATTAAGTGGGGGTATTCACAAATTGATTAAAAAACACTTCATAACCTCCAAAAGAGAGAAAAACTAGATAAAAATCAGTAAAATAATATATGAATATTGGAATGGACCATGAATATATAATCATATAGAAAGCATTAAAGTCCAGACGCACTTGAGTTATTGTTTCTGGGCGGATTGATTGCTGAAGCACAGAGAGCGCGCCATTCTTTCCATGGCCAGAACAGCACACCTGAAGAAAATTTCAAATACATGATATAAATATGTATGCCCTGAATGATTTGAAATAATACGCTCATGAGTTTGCTGGATTAATTAGAAAATAATACTAGAAGATGAATGACAAGACAAATTAAAGGGCTAAAACTTTTGCAAAAAAGTAGTTAGCACAATATTGTTCTTAAAACTATCTATCCAGAGTTGAAGACCATTACCAAGTTAACTCCAGCATTATTTAAGTTTAGAAAATAAACCAGTAACTGACCAGTTCATAATTACTTTGCTTCGCAATTCCTGTAGCATTAGGGTCAGCATTAATTCTCAAACCTTGAGAAAAGTCCTTCAAGGGACCGACATTAACCAACGAATCCCTGACTGCAAAAGTGAAAGTTTTCTGCATGCACCACAAAAAAAGAGGCATTGTCAGAAAAGAAAACCATCAGATTCGTATAACTGATCTATCCCAATATCAAATGCCAATAAAAAGCTACGAATGGCTAAAGATGAAGACCAGCAATGTCTGAAGATGATGTTTTAACCTGTGCAGTCTGTGAATTATTCGGACCTGCGCCATATAAAGAAAGCTCCTCGCCACTTATAATATCCTGCAAGGCATCAGAGGAAGACCTTGTCAACCTCTTTGCAAAAGGAGCGTCGCTTTCTATATCTTCAACCTACAAAAAAATAAGTAATATACACCAAGTTTTCAGTTACCTACCACTTGCAAAAATTTTAAATCAAAAAAAAAAAAGGAAGCTAAAGATAGTAGTAATAACTTCTAAAACAGTGATCAAAGTTCAAGGGAAATCACTTTTTAAGAAACTGAGAACCAATACAGAAATAGTCAACATTGTCAAAACAGGAAATCCATTGGCAAAAAGCTCTAGAACAAAATAATACACACCTCTTCCTTCATTCCAGGAGTCACTGGCGTGGCTCCTACTCCAGAATTGTATTGCACAAGCAGACTATCACCCAAACTACTGCCCAAGAAAAATAACGAGTTTCCGACAGTTGTGATTTCCTATGAATAAACAGAAAAGAAGAATAAATACAATGATCGGAAACTATAAAAGAATAGCTTCTCATTTGCAACACAAATCGCATGAGGAATTCAAAATATATCTCACGGAAGTAAGTACTGAAGCTCTTGACTTCGAAAGATCAAGTCTTTGAACAATTCTGCAAGGAAAAATCCCATATAAATATACATGTCATATAGCAGGATTTCCTTTCACAGTTTATTAAAGCCAATAAGAGGGTGTAAACAATGGATCAAATAAATAATGGAAGTACGAAATATGGACATACATAATTGAATGCTTTAGCAATCAGACAACTGGTGGATCACTAACCATGACTTACCTGTGATTGCCAGATTTAGGGAAATTTATCTCTAAGAAGCACCGCTACTTGTAAACTTATGACATACCCATATCCAATATGTATCCAAGCTTAGATATGCTTGGATACTCTCTAATACATATCGGATACGTGTTTTCAATTATTTTATATTTTTTATATTTTTAAAACTTCCGATACTTATCGAACACCTTATGAAATGTGAAGAACAAGAATTTCATTGATTTTAAACTCTTTTAAAACTCATTATTATTGGCAATAGATGACAAAAAAAA
>CAIGRT010161737.1:0-19060 GCA_903798405.1 Fraxinus platypoda
AGGGACGAATCCAGGACCGGACTACAGGCCGGGCTAATACGTAAAAAAAAAAAAAAATTACACATGAATTTAAAAAAAAAAAATTGAAGTAACTTATACAATTTTTTGTCCCCAACTAAACCCTAAAATCAAAAAATTGTTGCCTTCAAAGCTTTGAAGTAATGGAAAGGGAAGCAAAAAAAGAGGAGTTGAAAAGAGTAAATCCATGCTTGAAGACAAAGTGGTTAGTGAGTACCCATCCTAATTAATCTCTTTCAGAGAAATGCAACCATCAAAGGCCCACCACCCCCCACCAGCTTGTTTGGTGGAAGATTGTCTGCATTACCACCTCCTTTTGCAATTATAAGATTTCAAGACAATGTTCACAGAGTAATAAGGCCCCGTTTGATCCATATTTTTTTTTTATTCTCATTTTTAATCACACATTTTTCAATAAAATAATATTTTTCATCACATCAATACTTTTTTTTTCTTTTTCAACCACACATTTCCCATCATATCACTATTCAAAAATTAATTTTTCTCCCAAAAATCCCTACCAAACACACTCTAAAATACCCCAAATATAATTATTACATCTAAGCTACCAAAATATGAAGAAAATACAATCAAGTCCTAAAAAATTAGATTATCATAAAATGACTTATAAAAAATCTAGATCTAAAAGAGGATCATATAAAATTAAGAAAATTATAAAAAAACAAAAAGAAATTGAATTTGATAAGATTGGATATCAAGAACAATTAAATGCATCCCAAAAAATATTAAAATGCATTAAGGAAAACATGATGAAAAATTTTGTTAAGGGTATAGTAAGNAATTAACTAATTTTCTTCTTTATATGTGTTTAGAGACGTGCCATCATTGGTACACATCAATCTACTTCAAAAAATATCTATTTTTGAATGTACATCTATACTTTCCATAGAAGAGTTACGAAAATTTTCTGTGTTTGGCGTACTCTTTTACGTACTTTGATCTTCAACTTTGAGAATATTTTAGATTTTATACGTAATCGAAAATGTCATCTTAAATATAATAATTTTATAGCACCATATCACACTAGACATTGATCTATAATAAGCATGCCTCGTTTCACGGTAGTAATAAATTTATGGCTTCTATATACAACAAGAAATATTTTTCGCATATTTACTACATTATACTGAACATGATAGTTTATTAAATTTTTCTATACCACGTCCCTCTTTTTTAAATTTATTCAGCTCATCATACAAATTATGTCGCAGGCAATTCGTTCGAAGTAGATATTGGGGAATTTTGATTAGAGTCATGCTTGATGTACAACATAGATGACAATTTTGTTTACGGAATATCATATGACATTATGTCGTTAGACAGTTTGAACAAAAAGTTATTTTTACAGTCAATAATTTACACCACATTGTCAACAAAGTTGTCATCCTGAATTGTACAAATAGCAAAATCTTTTGGATAAATAAACTTAGAAGAAGTCAACTAATAAATAATTGCCTGCTTTTTCAGATGACATGTTCAATGTATCTATTTTGAACCTGTATGGCTGTATTGCTAAATTTAGGAAAAAATTATAGAAAAGATCTCGAACCTTGCAAAAATGTTGAGTGTTGTCCCAAACTTTTAAATATAGCAGTTATATTTCAAACATTTCAATAAATGTGCAACATAATGACCTTTGGACGATTTCTATCCAAATGACCATTAGTTAATCAAAAATCAAGCGTTTGACCAATTTTTAAAAAGAAAAAAATAGTAACTCTACATTTCTCCACCTAAAATAATTAAATTAAATTCTTTTTTATTTGTTTAATTATTTTAGGTGAAAAGTATAGAGTTACCATTTTACCTTTTTTAAAATTAGTTAGACGCTTGATTTTTAATAAATTAACGATCATTTGGACAGAAATCATCCATATGTCTTTCTATCGCGCGATTATTGAAAGGTTTGGAATGTAACTGCAAAGATTTAAAGATTTGGAATCACGCTACTTATTTTTGAAAGATTTGGAATCTCTCCCTTAAATTTTCTCTAGATTTATAAGAAATTGAAAAAAATAAAAAAAACCCTAATTCAATTCATCCTGGTCTAGATCATCAAAATATTTTCCTCTTTTTCATCAATTTTTTTTTTTTTTGGGTGGGGGGTGGGTGGGGGTGACTTTTTATTGGAGAATTACATGCAATCATAAAGAAATGGCATTAAAATTGCATGTATAAATATTGAAAAAAAATTGACTCCATGTCTCCATCTGATTTAAATATATATATATATATATAGAAAAATTGTTGTTTCAACATAGTTCTTAAATGTAAGTCAAATTTACTTTTATATATATAAAAAACATAAAATGTGTGAATATAATCATTTTGATTTGCCAGAAAGAAGATATTAATTATTTGTTTGAAATAGACTACTCCTTATGCCTACTAGATTTGTGGCTGGATTTGGAGGGAAACACCTATCATGCTTCCTTTCAATTTCTTTTCCCTTTATGATTTCTTGGAAAATGAATGTCAAATCAATTATTTTTCAGAAAAAGTTAGAACAAATGTATCTGTCACATCCCAGTACATTTATTAGTTTTTGTTGGCTGAAAAATATTTTTTATTGTCAGCCAAATTTATTTTTTTATCTATAGTGAAAAAGTTGCTTTTTTTTTTTTAATTATAAGATAAGATTTATTATCAAAATAGATAATTTTTCTTATCTACTTTTAAGTTTAGCCAAACATGCACATGTTAACCCCACTTTCTATTTACGATTTCCTAAAAAGTATAACGAGGTGAAAACATGAAAAAAGGAATGAAATATAAAAGGTTATATACATCGATAAATAAATGTTGCACCAATTATAAAATGAATTTATATTTGTTTGGAAAGAAAGCATTACATAGAAATATTTTTTTCATTCTCGAAAATTAAAACTTTTAAAGCTTGTTTGGTAGAGATTAAAATCGAATTAAAATTGAAAAACTAGCCGTTATTGTTAACTTTTATTAGACGAGTGAGACCCAATAACGACTATATTTTCAATTTTAATTGGATTAAAATTCCTCTCAAACAAGAAATCAATTATTTTTCAGAAAAAGTTGGAACAAATGTATCTGTCACATCCCAGTACATTTATTAGTTTTTGTTGGCTGAAAAATATTTTTTATTGTCAGCCAAATTTATTTTTTTATCTATAGTGAAAAAGTTGCTTTTTTTTTTTAATTATAAGATAAGATTTATTACCAATAGATAATTTTTCTTATCTACTTTTAAGTTTTGCCAAACATGCACATGTTAACCCGACTTTCTATTTACGATTTCCTAAAAGGTATAACGAGGTGAAAACATGAAAAAAGGAATGAAATATAAAAGGTTATATACATCGATAAATAAATGTTGCACCAATTATAAAATGAATTTATATTTGTTTGGAAAGAAAGCGTTTCATAGAAATATTTTTTTCATTCTCGAAAATTAAAACTTTTAAAGCTTGTTTGATAGAGATTAAAATCAGATTAAAATTGAAAAACAAGTCGTTATTGTTGACTTTTATTAGATGAGTGAGACCCAATAACGGTTATATTTTCAATTTTAATCGGATTTTAATTCCTCCCAAACAAGCTCTTAATAATATAACGATTATATTTTCAATTTTAATCGAATTTTAATTCCTCCCAAACAAGCTCTTAATAATATCACTCGAGGGTCAACTATTTTAAACAAATAATTGAATGAAAGATTAAAGAGGAAAATGATTAGCACAAAGAATCAGGCACAGTTATAAAGTTATGTGTCGGCCACAATGCACAATTAATTAACATCTCAATCATAGACATTGTGGTGCATATCAAACATTTTGGTGCATATCAATGTATATAAAAAAACAAAACCTTGCGACAGTAGCTTAATTTTTAATTACGTATTATTTGGTAATAAAATATATGTGTCTTGCTTCATTATTAAATAATTTGATTTGACTTTCACATTCCAATTTAGCCCATGTTTGGCTTATTTTAGTTAATAAAATCTAGGCAAAGTCAATCATTAAATTTACTCACACATGTCATGTAACCTAAAACTTTTATCAACATTTTAATTACACATTTCATTAACTTTTATCGATTACTACGTCCTTTATTGTTTACGGTACATAGGATGTAACCTAAAACTTTTATCAACATTTTAATTACACATTTCATTAACTTTTATCGATTACTACGTCCTTTATTGTTTACGGTACATAGGTGTCCACCATATGCTTTTCCTCTTTTGAACTTCGCCCTTCTAAGGTTGACTCCTTCCCTACCCAAATTCTAAAAATTCATTTAATTGACCCATGATTGAGAATTGTTTGATCGTCTTTCTCTGTTTCGCTCTTATATCTTCTAAAAGGAAAAAAGATATCTAAGAGTTGCTTCTTTAATTCGAAAGAGAGTACACATTTTTTTAATAACTAAACTAAAAAGAGTAGCATGCTTGAATATAACTAGGGTTTGCGATGGTGGAGGAACTTGATCGAAAAAAAAGATAGATTCTAGTTATAAAATATCTAATGAAACAATCGCTGAAATTGAAATCTTATTTAAAGAGAAAGATATCAAATATTTGAAGTTTCTTTTTGTATATTATATGAATGATTTGAAGAACTTGCATTAGTATCTCAATTTCAATTCAAACGGACTTTTGACTCATACTCCAGTTCTGTTTATCCTTCATTTGCTTCAAACGGCAGACGAACTACTTTTCGTTAATTGGTAGATTGAACGAGATTGATTGGTGGCATATTGAACAAGAAGCACAATAGCCCATAATAAATGAATAGTATCAATTCAATCTAGAATGAATCAACAGAACATTCTTCATTTTAGGTCTAAACTCTTCGCTTTTGTTGTTTCGAGTGCCTATTTATTTTCCATCAGTACCTACGGATTGATCACAATTGAAATAGCGTACCCGTCTTTTCCCTTGAAAACGCCAAGAAAATAATGACACAATATGAAGTAACTGATCACAAATTCAATAATAAAATAATTGGCATAGGAATAGAGATTTCACTAAAATATAGAGAAATAATACAATGATTTTGTATTTATGATTTGTTTAATTTAATCTAAAGTACAATGAAGAACTAAATATATAGAACATGTTTCAAACACTAAAACTAGAGTTATAGATGGAAAAGAATGCTCAAAACGTGTCAAATTACGAAAACGGGTCTAGGCCAGATAAATATGGCGCTCGAGCGCTAGGCCAAGTGTCAGGCGAGCATTGTCCCACCGCTCGAGCTTTCGGTGGCACAGGCGGGCGTCGCTTCACTGTTTTGGAAGCTCGAGCTCTAGTTGAGAGCCCGACGAGCATAATTGCACTGAAAAATCCTCTCTGATCCATGTCTTGATCTATTCAAGTCCAACACAAATTTCTACTCTCAGTTGGATTCCAAATAGAATTTCAACTAGAATTTGTCAAAAAGACTTCGAATAGGATTCCTAAAGCATTTAACAAATATAATTCCTCTTAATGTCAACCTTAATTAGAATTTACTGTCATCTTCAAAATAGAATTCAGGTCACACCCTAATTCTCACAAACCCCACCTCGACACAAATATCACTGCAATGAGTAAATTTTAAAGATTCTCCATCTGGAGATATGAACTTCAACTCTTTAACAAAAAATACAAACGAACTTCTTCATCAAAATTTTCAATTTGAAAATATTCTCCACCTCACCACAAAACCCAAATGATTTTAAACTAAAAAATCTAAGTAATCAAAATTGCAATAACACCCTTGGACACCAAATTTACTCGAACCACGAGCAACAAAATCAAATGTGATTAACAATCACCAAACAAGGATGAAACAAACCCTGTAACAGAATCATCATGAAATGCTTCAACTGAATGATATTTGCTAGAATCATTACCTTCAACCACGAACGAAGTAGAATTAACTAAATTAGCATCTTTGTACCTATGTGGAGGCATATTTTCAAAAATGGGTATGTTTCTAGAAACTGAATACCATGACACCGCATATAATGGTGGCAAAACCAAATTATCCATAACTTTCGAACTTGACTTAAACATATTCATCAAAGTAAACACCAAAAAAAACTCCAACGGTACTGAACCAGACTCATAATCCACCCAAGCTCCAAATTAATGCTAATTAACCTTCAAAGATTCTGTAGTACCTTATAAGATATATAATTGAGACTTTTTATTTATCTGTAACACAATATGAGCACATTTACGAACCTTCAAGACTCCACATTCACCAATGAATTTGTACCCTTTCAAGTCAAGAGTACAAAAAAAATAATATTTTTCTTCAAATCGTGAACATGTTGCACTGCATCAAGTGTTCTGACCCTTTCTATACCATCTATCTGACAATGTGTATTATTATCGGTCACAACAACACCTTTGTAAACTTCTTCATATATTGTAAACGAATCTCGATTGTGATGCATATGAAAAGTGCAAATCGTATCAAGAATTCAATCCTCTTCAGATTTGGAATCGCCATCAGAAATTACCAAAAGATCTCCATCATTGTGAAACGTTTCTCCAACACTGGATTCACCCGAAGTAGCTAATTGTTTTCCCTTTTGATTCACCCGGAATCTTTAACCAAGTACCCATTCTTATTGCAATAATTACAAATTTTATTTGTGAAGTTAGATCTTAATTTACCCCTTCCGGAACCACCTCAACAATATGGTCATCGCCATGAGCCTCAGTTCAAACGAAATGCTTCATCTTCTCCTTTGAATAAAGAGCATCATAAACATCTTCAATTGTGAGAGTATTATGACTATATAGGATTATGTCTCTAAATGACATATATAAAGTGAGCAACGAACACAACAAAATCAAATACAAATCTTCTTCATTATATTTAACCTCCAAAGTTTCAAGATCAACGACGATTTCCTTAAACACATCTAGGTGATCTTCAAGAGATGTACATTTTGTCATACGATGAAAATAGATGCCTTACTTCAAGTGCAATTTGCTAGTAAGACTCTTAATCATGTACAATTGCTTCAATCTTAACCATAAGGCAATGGCGAACTTCTCCTTCAAAACGTCCCAAAGAATGTTATTCAAGAGATCAAGATCAATTTGTGATAGGGCTTTCTGATCCCTACGTTATTTCTCCTCCCTATTTCAAGTTGTAGACATCTTGTCAAATCCCTACAACACACTAAGCAAGTATTGCTCGTATATTTACTTGACACAACGAAAATCTTGTACTACGATTCAAAAACAAAATATCATACTTCATGGTTGCCTTCCCAAAAAACAAAATCTTCTTATGAATTAAGCATGAACTATGATACCAATTTACTATAAACAACGAAGAAAATACCGAATAATTTTGATATTAATTAGTTGTGCTAATAGGCGAGAAAATAATATGATACAATATGAAGTAGTTGATCACAAACTCAAAAATAAAATAATTGGCAGAGAAATTGAGATTTCACTAAAATATAGAGAAAAAATAAAATGATTTTGTGTTTATGATTTGTATAACTTAATCTAAAATACAATGAAGAGCAAATATATATAATGGATATTTTAAACCCTAAAAGTAGAGTTATAAATAGAAATGAATGCTCAAAATGCGTCAAAACACGAAAACAGGTCCAGGTCGGATGAATATGGCACTCGAGCGCTAGGCAGGCGTTGCTCGAGCGTTTGACGGGCACTAGATTCACTGTTTTGGGCACTCGAGATCTTGTAGAGCGTCAGACGAGCATAATTGCATCGAAAAATCCTCCGTGGTCCATAAATTCCAACTTTCAAATAAAATTTCAACTAGAATTTTTCAAATATACTTCGAATAGAATTTTAAAAGCATTCTAACAAATAGAATTTCTCTTAACGTCTACTTTAATTAGAATTCTCAATCATCTTCAAAATAGAATTCGGATCATACCCTAATTCTAATCAAGAGGAAAAAAAAAAAGTTAAAAACAGTTGAGAAAATCATTCGTGGGAACACAAGTGGTTTCCCAATTCCCAAAACCTTTGATCATGCAAATTCCAGTTTTTTTATTTAAATAATAATAATAAAAAGGTCAACGGTTAATAGAATCTAGTTCTGTTTGAGAAGAACAAAGTAAATACAATGAACTGTAGACATTATTGATGAGAATATTTTGTGCATGAGAGCATGGGGGTTTTGATTTGTTACTTAAGAACCAAGCAATCCAACTAAAATATAATGGATTTATTCTGTATTTATAGTTTTCATGTAAGATTCATTATTTTAATTACAACTCATTCCCATGTTGCATTTTTGGTACTAGTTCCAACACCAAAATAAGATGAAGAAAAACTCTTGAACATGCTTAATGTTTATTTATAAGTTAAAAGATAAATTACTTATTCTAGCTAACAGTAAGATACTATTCAAGATTATGTATGAGAGATCCTTTTTTGTCTCTTTTTAGCCCTACGACTTTTACAATTAGCCTCCACTAGCATCAAAATATTTTGAGCAAATGGGTTCTTCGGTAAAAAATAAGGGATTTAGGTAAGGTTTTCTAGAAATATCAATACGCATAGACCTATACAGCGAGTTGTTTCATGCAATAAATGAACTCGAATGTTAAAGAAATTTGTCAAACAGTTTGAAAGTTACGTAATTCGACCCTAACAATACCTAGAGGGGGGTGAATAGGTATATTATGATAAATTTAAAATATCAATTAATTAGCAACATATTACCAATTAATTATCTCTAAATGATTAAACATACAAGTCAATTTAGCCTATGTTTGAATACCGCAGTTTATATAATCAATACAGAAAGCAGTAAAAATACACGGTATGATCACGGAGAAACCCCAACTGGGTAAAAATTCCGGGCACTTTGCCAGTCAACAATCCACTATAAACGATNTACCGTAGTTTATATAATCAATACAGAAAGCAGTAAAAACACACGGTATGATCACGGAGAAACCCCAACTGGGTAAAAACTCCGGGCACTTTGCCAGTCAACAATCCACTATAAACGATTTGTAACTTACAGTCTACCAGCTTAGACGACGACACGTACTATCTGATCTCCTGACTGCAATTCCAATAGCTCTCCTAGATTCTGTGCTCCGCACCACTCTCAGCTGCAGTTTCCAAAACTCTCTTGGATTCTGCTCTCCTGCAGTAACTCCTAACTTTGTGAAATTGTTTATCTCCTGTGGATCCACGAAGAACACTGCGTTCTTCAACGACTGGAACTTCCAGTCAACTTCCCTCGATCTTCAGCAACTTTGACAGATGTGATGGAAAGAACAGTTTGGTATTTGGATTACGAAATCGATATTTTTCTCACCAAAACAAACTCAAGAGATGAAGGTTGAAAGTAGAAATATGATGACACTCTCTCTGATGAAGCTCTCTCAATGATCAACCTTAAAATTCACGTTCAGATGTGTTTTAGTATTTATAGGTAGGTTACAAAAGTAATGGGTCAGGAAAAAAGCCTTTAAATCGCGAAATAAAGATTTCCCGAACATCACTATTGCTCAAACGAGAGCTCAGCGACAGTCAAGCGACAGGCTGTCGCTCGAGCTAAGGCAGGACGACAGTCAAGCGTTGGAGGTTCTGTTTTTGACGTTCGAGTCAATCCATAGAACTGTCAAACGAAAATCTACGCCGTATTTTCCTTTTTTGCCATACTCGAACTCTAGACCTAATAAACCTATTTTCATATAATTGTATATTACGCCTTGACTTTTTACATCATATACAATTAAGTCCATTTTATTTACAGAATCGTCAATAACATAATTAAAACCTAACACACTTCAAATGAATTAACTTTTTTTGGTTAAGTGTAAAAAAAGAAAAAGAAAAAGAAAGATATTTAAATGTTTTTTTAAGATAGACGGTTACTTAAAAGTAATAGTACTTTTTTAAGCTTTTCCAAACATATTAATGCTCCGATATTGTGATTATACAGTAAACCCTAATTTTATGTTTTTTAGAGAAGTATTTTTACACGATATAAGCAATCTAGAAGTTATTTATTTATGTTTACAATATTGACTAGCTAACTTATTCATGTACAGTAATATTCGTGTTGAGGAAGAAAAAAAAATGCGAAACTCAAGTCAAGTTATATTTCCATCCAATTTTATGCTATTCTTGAGATAGCATTGACATCAATTTCAATCAAATGTGTCAATCGTTATCACTAGGTTAGCCTACTAAACTAGTGATGCAACTCGTGTCGTGACTCGTGAAAAACTTCCCATAGTGAATTTGATCTATGCCTTCAAATTAATTACTCAAACAAATACATAATTTCCAATTAATTAGATCTCTCAATATATGTTTGGTGGAGATTAAAATTAGATTTTTTAGTAGATTGTGATAGATGTTTTTGAAATGTGTGGTTGAAAAGTTGTGGGACCCATGAAAGATATGATTGATATTGATTGTTTGACTTTGACTTGAATTAAAATCAGATTTTAATTCCGACCAAATAGGGCTAAAACTAGATTAGCCACAACATTGTGATAAAAGTTTTTGAAATGTGTGGTTGAAAAGTTGTGGGACCCATGAAAAATGTGATTAATATTGATTATTTGACTTTGACTTGGATTAAAATCAGATTTTAATCCGAACCAAACAGAGGCATAATTAACTCTTATACTTACAAAATCTTATTACAATCTATGACAAGTTATTTTTGTCCATACCTCAAAATATCATAATATTTTCTGGTCCAAATGATGTCCACATCAATGTTTCTGTGAACATGTCTATGACATTTATAGGTATATTTTATAGGTATCTTTCTTTACCATTTGTAACTAAAATTCCATTGCCTCTTTTGTGATTGAATAATTTAACTAATTGATACAAATGGTAATACAATAATTAATTTTTGACTTTGTTAACCAAGTTTCAAATGTATCACCTTCCAAAGTTTTATGTTCGGTTCTCTTTACCATTTTCAAGCCGTTTTCTGTTTTCGATTTTCCAAAACAGTGAAAACGCGTTTTCTTTCCTATTTTTGAAAACACGTTTTTGAAAGTAAGTTAAAAATTTACAAAAAAAACTCAAAACGACAATTTGTCGTTTGGGTGTTTTCGGTTATAATCATACCAAAATTTTCAAAACGGGTTTTGGGTATTTTCAAAACAATTTTTCAAAATGTAAAAAGAACACATTTTCAACAATCTAAAAATGAATACTCAAAACACAAAACTGAAATACAAAGAGATCAACCCATTAATTATTATATATTGTGTGGGAGCATTTAATCAAATGTTGTAGGGTA
The DNA here is from genome assembly GCA_903798405.1 of Fraxinus platypoda. NCBI lineage: Eukaryota > Viridiplantae > Streptophyta > Magnoliopsida > Lamiales > Oleaceae > Fraxinus > Fraxinus platypoda. The sequence goes on from CAIGRT010161737.1 coordinate 11,298, forward strand.
GTAGGTGTCATCTTCCTTAAGAATATATGTATTAGATTAAATAAAATAATTAATAGATATTATCATATATTATATCTCTTTATTTAATATGTCTCTTTCTATTTGCCAATAATATTCTAAATGCCAAGAACCATGTCATTATCGTCTTCAATTTTAATATATATATTTTTTTTTCATTTGTTGCAACAACGGTTTTTGCTTGGTCTTAATGCCATAGACGAGGTTGTGAAGCCTAACAGTACAACTATTTCACACTTTGTTAGGTTCAATAGCCTTCAAATCGAAATAAAACTCATTGTGAATTCTTGAATTTAAAACATAAAATTTTTAAAAAAAATGTTAGAAAGATTCCAAATTCATGAACTTTTGCATCCAATTTTTTTTTTTAATTTAGAGGCCATAATAGGAAAGAGGATTAATATGAAATTGCTTTTCCCCTTATTAATTGAATATAAATAGATTTCACTTTAAACTATTTTACAAATAAATAACAACTATAACTACAGATATGAAGTCTTATTTTCAATTGAAACTAATACATTTCACTTTACACTATTAGGTTTGGCTAAAAATCATATTTTTAGTAAATTTTGATAAAAGTTGATAAAATATGTAATTGAAAAGTTTATAAAAGTTACGGATTCTATAAAACATCTGATTAAAATTGAGTTTGAGAACAAATGAATTTTAAAAATTGGTGCCAAACAGAGACTAAATAACCGCTCAAACGACATTTTAAGTGCTTGTTTGGGATGATTTGAAAAGTTGCTAGAAAGTTGAGTTCACATTCAATGATTAATTTTAATAATACATTTTATAGAAGTTATAATTTTTATCAACATTTCAATCATATATTTTGTTTCTATCTGGTTTTGCTAAAATTCTATTTTTAGTAGATTTTAATAAAATTTAAAGAAATGTGTGGTTGAAAAGGTGATAAAAATTGTAAATTCTCATAAAATGTGTGAGAAAAGTTAATTATTGACTTTAACTTAAATTGAACACGTATTTATTACTTTTATCAAGATCTGCTAAATTTTTTTATTAAATAATCCTTAAAGTAATAAACATGAATATTGGTGGCCATTCCATTTCCCGACAAGGCTTGAACCATTCTTTTCTTTTTTAAAAAGAGCCCATTATAGACCATACAAAATATGCTCCAACTACATTATTATCTTTTCATTAGTCCTCAATCAATGTCATACTCATGAATCACATATGTTCTTATTTTTTTTGCCTAATAATATATAACGAATTATATTTAAGGTCCGTTAGACAAAACTTTTAAAATATTAAAAATTATTTTTGAGATTAAGAAATTACTTTCAAACATGTATGTATAATTTTTGAAAGTACTTTGCAGGATTAATCAAGAAGTTCTACAAAAATAAATGTCATGTCAAACAGGCCTTTAGTCCTTAGACAAAATTGTTCTTCTGCAAAACATGTTTAGACCCTGTTTGGTAAAGATTAAAATTAATTTTTTATAGATTTTGATAAAAAAAAATGATGAAATGTGTAGTTAAAAAGTTGTGAATCATATAAAACGTGTGATTAAAATTAATTATTAATTTTGACTTAAATTTTAATTGAATTTTCTAGTGGTATCAAACGATGGCTTAACTTTTTTATTTTTCAAAAGTTAGTATTTTTTTTTATGCTTGACTAAACATGCAAAAGTAAATTGGCTCCCTAATTGCCAATTAAAGATGCTTCTGTAAGCGCAAAGGGAGCACAATATGCAGAGCCTGTGTCTCGAAGTCTCGTTTCTCGGGCCATCCTTTCACGTATATCAAGAAGTTTCCGCTTTTTTCCTTTGCCATTTTTAGATTTTCCCTTAATCCATCTTCTTTTCGTTAGTTATTACTATTTCCCACTGGAGTCTGCATTTTTTATTGCTCAACACTCCTCTGTGCTTTCTTTCTGAAGAAAGCAACCAAAATTGAACACCCACGATCTCTCGTCAGTGAACCCATGTGAGCAAATCGTTTATACCCTTTGAATTTCACAGAGTCTTTTTTTCATTTATATGAATGTGATTTTTTATGCTAGTATTTGATATGTGAAGTGCAGTCCGCAGATAGTCTTTATCTTGGTAACTGGTTTTCATTTTTCAATGCTAACTCAAATGGGGTTTTTCTAATTTTTGATAAAAAAAAAATTTCTATGAAAAAAGTTTATTAGCTTTTCAGTGTATGAAGTTAAACTTTATGGTAGACTAGGTTCAATGGGAGTTGATTAGGAACATGTTGGATCTATTGTTATTTATTTTATATTCCTTTTCGGAAACTGAAATTTTTATTTAGTTTTATTTTAATGGAACCTTGGTTGCTGTGCTTGTGTATTGTTTAGTTGTTTTTTAATCTTCTGTTGTCATTGTTGTTAAAGGTTTTACATTGGAAGATTTTAGCACATCGCCTAGAGCTTAAAACAATCGGTTTCTTGAGGTGGGGTTTCAGTTTTTTCATGGGTTGAATTCAAGGAATCATGGGTAGCTTTAGCGACGAAGAAGAGGAATCTCAATTTTTCGATGCCTCGGACCACATTGCACCAGCATTGGAGTTAGGTTCTGATTGTCCAAGCATTAATAATGGGGAATATGATGTGTGGATTGGGAGTCCTCAAAGTGTTAGAGAGCGGCGAAGAAAATTTGTTAGATGGATGGGACTGAACCCAGATAAGTTAGGAGACAATTCAGTAGATGTATATGATGATGAAGGTGGTGTATTTAGAGAAAAGATTGATAGAATTATGGAGAATACTGGGGCTGTAGAGAAAACCTCAAATTTTGAAGATGAATTTTCATCTAGCCGCTCTTCTATGTCAAGTTGGACCACTGATGGTTTGGATTCATCCGGAGTGGGTTCTACTGAAAATTTTGCATATGAAAGTGGGAATTCGAACAGCGGAATTGAAAATAGTGCAGATGATTTAAAGGAGGAGGGCAGGCTGAGAAAACTTCAAGTTGGGAAATCGGACCAATTGCTGATACATAAGGAATTTAGTAACATATATCAATTATGTCCCTCAGCACAGCAACTTGTGCAGGGAGAAATGGAGTTCAATGGAAACAATGTGAGGGTAATGAATAAAATGAAGGGCCGATGGTTGAGTAGATTGCGATCCTTCACATGTATGATGACTGGGAATGAGAGAGGCGATGAACCACGATCCAATAGCTCCAGCCAAGCTCAAGGGACCAGGGTCCACAGAGTCAGGGTTCGCCATTGTCAGAGAAGGTTGAAGGAACTCTCAGCTCTCTTCACAGGACAAGATATTCAGGCGCATGATGGGTCAATATTGACAATGAAATTCAATCTTGATGGACAGTACCTGGCAAGCGCTGGTGAAGATAAGATTGTGCGAGTCTGGCAAGTGGTGGAAGATGAGAGATCAGATAATATTGACATTCCAGATGCAGATCCGTCATGCATATACTTCTCTGTGAATCATCTATCTGAATTGGCACATCTGACCATGGAGAAAGATAAAACTAACAAATCCACAAGTCTGAAAAAAACACCTGACTCAGCATGTATTATACTCCCTCCTAAGGTTTTTCGAATTTTGGAGAAGCCATTGCATGTGTTGCAAGGACACAGTGGGGAGATCTTGGATATTTCATGGTCGAAGAATAATGTGAGTTTACCGTATGCTAATGTATTAAGTATTTTTGAAAATTGTTAGAATCATTTTTAAATTATAACTTGCTTTCTTGTAGTGTCTTCTTTCATCGTCAGTTGACAAAACTGTTCGTTTGTGGCGGGTTGGGTGTGATCAGTGCCTCAAGGTCTTTTCACATAGTGATTATGGTATGTACCAGGCCGTCCAATTTGGTGAATTTTCAAGCAATTGCTAATTGTGGATTTGAATAATAATGCAAATACAAAACTTAAATTCCATTCGAAGTACTAAATTCTTTATCTAAAGAACAATTTGATGTTATGTAGTGACCTGCGTTCAGTTTTACCCTATGAATGATGATTACTTCATCAGTGGATCAATAGATGGGAAGGTTCGCATTTGGACAATCAGTGGCTGTCAAGTTGTTGATTGGAGTGAAATAAAGGATATAATAACTGCTGTTTCTTATCGCCCTGATGGACAGGTCTGTCGATACTGTTGCTTTACATGTTTTAAACTGAACTTTGAGTCAAAAATTTCTGTGACATACTAATCCTGTAATTCTTTGCTTGTTATTTAGGTTTGTGTTATTGGTTCTATTTCAGGCTCCTGTCACTTTTTTAATGTATCAGGTATTTTGCATTGAATTTCTGGACTTTTCTTTGTCTTTTCCCTGTTCTTTTGTTTAACATGGTGGTTCGTTGATCTTGTGATGTCATATAACTGTATGGATTGTTTTTCCTGCTCTGATAGGATATAATGCCTGTCAAAAGTTTCAAGTTTTGATTTTGGTAGTGAAATTCCAGACATCTGGCTCCATAGTTTGTTTCCCAATTTTTGGACAATTTTGGATGTATACATCATGGTTGAGGTTTTGCCAGGATCAAAATCTGGGGACTGCAATATTTGCCATGTTTAAGTAAAACTATTTAATTTTTTCTGGCATTCAATAGGTTCTTACCATCGTAAACACTTGTTACATTTGTTATTTTACAAGCATTCATATGCATATGTTCTCTTCTTACTTAGCATGTGTCTATTATACTAAGCTTTAAACACAAGTATGATGAGGAGATCCAGAGTCTCAATTTCCAAGTCTCACATGGCTATATAAAACTTGAATTTAGTGTTAAGCACAAATTAGCTGTGGTTTTACCCAATGGCCGACCTACATATTGGTTGACACTTTTTCTCTCTTGAATCAGATAATCACTTCAAATTGGAAGATCAGATGTGCTTAACCAGTAAAAAGAAGTCCCCATGCAAAAGGATAACTGGCTTTCAGGTAATCTAAGTTGCCCACGAGTTTGTTATTCACTTCTGCTATTTACTATTTTGTTCTGTTAACGTTGGATGCTAATGTCTTCCTAATTTTGGTGTTCGACGAATGCAGTTTTCCCCACAAGACCCAAGCAAAGTGTTGGTCACTTGTGCCGATTCACGAGTTAGAATTCTTAGCGGTGTGAATGTGATTGCAAAATACAAGGGTATGTATTTATTTTTTTCCTAAGTTATGGTAGATGAGTAGTTTGACAGTATCCGTCTAGTTTATCCTTAGTTGCAAATTAGTGCCTTTTGTACTGCAATTGTTTCTGCTATTTTAAGGACTTATGATTTAGGAGTCATACTTGAGAACTTGAATGCCTTTGGATGTGAATGATTTCTGTTGCCAAATAGTCCAACCATGCTAACGTTATGCCATTCTTTTAAGGATATGTTTTGGGCCCTTGTGAATTTTGTTGGTTCTACTCACAGCTCCAAATTATTAGAATGAACTCTATTGGTTTCTCTGCTGTAGGCCTTCGTAACTGGGGGAACCAGATCTTTGCATCATTCACTTCAGATGGAAGACATATTGTCTCGGCTTCTGAGGATTCTAATGTTTATATGTGGAACTACATTGGTGGGGAAAAGTATCCTGCTGCTTCGCGCCCAAAATCTAGTAGATCCTTCGAGTGTTTCCCTTCTGATGCCTCCATTGCAATACCTTGGTCTGGCTTGAAAAATGGGCTCACATCAAGCGAAGTCCAAGAACCTTCAAATGATTTATTGCCTTTCTCATTATCCACCCGTTTTTCTTTGGGACAAGAGTTTTTCTCAGACTCCAGCCCTAAGGGTTCTGCAACTTGGCCCGAGGAAAAGCTTCCCATGTCTAGTCCCCAGTCCGTGACATCACCAATGTGTAAATCTAGATACAAGCTTTTCAAGACTTCTTGCCAGAGTTCATCTACTTCTCATGCCTGGGGTCTAGTGATTGTTACTGCCGGGTGGGACGGCCGAATTAGATCATTCCACAATTATGGATTACCCATAACAGTTTAAGCCAAGGAAGCAGTAATTATAATTTTGAGGATAGAATCTTTGGAGTTGTGCCTGTTGAGTCATCCATCATTGGCTTGGCTACAAAAATGTTTATTGTATGCTAGGCTGGCACACACGGTCGATGGCCGGACCCAATCCATCCATGTTGCTATGTCTTTGGATATCTGAGGATGCCGACCCAGTCGGCCTGGTCAAATTGTAACCCGGCTGCCAATCAACGAACAGACCAGGTTTGCCTTATCCACATTATGGTTGGTCAGCTTAATTCTAGTATTAAACTTTGGTCCGAAAAGGAAATGGAGCCTATGATGTGATGTCGATTGGAGAAGAATATCTGCATGATGGGATGTGGCTATGGGACCGTGTACAAACTCTTCCATTTGTTCATTGCAGTGGGACTCAGTAGAGCAAGAGCCTGTGGTCGAAATTTTTTGGAGAAATCAGTGGGGAACGCCTCCTTTTACATCTATTTGTTGACTCGTCTAAATTATTAGAGTTGTTGTCTGCCATCTTTGTCCAGATGAAGGTTGTTGGCCATGTCTCCTCGTGGTGGGCCATTTTTCCGGTGGATCAGTTTCATGGTGGAGGTCGGACCGGCACCTGGAGACAGGCTGAGTCAAGTGGCATGATAAAAACATTGTTTGTGGCACTAACATGGTTCGCAACCGTAATTTTTGCTACGGTGTTAGGTTTAGTAGAGATGAATCGATAGAAGTTTACTTCTTTTGTACAGGATTCACTTGTTTTTTGGTGTATATGATCCAATTGAGATGCAATTATTCATATGAAACAAAAGAATAAATTGTATGTGTTGTCCAGATGGGTACCTTCATATAAGTCAATGCAAAAACCTTGAACTTTAAAAATACAAACAGAACATTTCAATTTCGAATCTATATAAAGAAATACAAACGCACCAGCAACAACAGCGCATCTAGTGTAGTGGTATCATAGTACCCTCCCACGGTACTGACCGGGGTTCGATTCCCCGGATGCGCATTTTATTTTTCTTTCGACAATTTTTTGTGCCTTATTTTTGGGCCCTATGAAAGACAAGTGATTACGCAATTAAAGCCCAATCCTCGGTCCAAATTTAGGCCTAGTTCAATCCAGTCCAGATAGGATTGAACTGAGGTCCACTTTCCTCTCACGCACCGCTCCCTCCAATTATCTCAAGTTTTAACTAGTATCGTACTAGCTTGTAGTCGTTCTCAACACAGAACACTGCACAAAATTGGATTAAAACGTACCTCTACATGATCCCGGCCTGCTCCCTCTTGACCATCATCTCAGGCAAAATACTATAGTTTCTACTATATACACACATAAAATATGTGTATATATGTACTGCGTTTTTTCCATTTCTAGTTCTAGGGTTCATGGCCATCTCAAATCCCAATATTTTGCACTAATTTGCCGAATTTTATTTTCTCACTGTTGCCGTTAATTCTAGTTAGGGCTGACTGGCAACAATATATCATTTTCTCATTTTTACTAGCTAAGCTTTTTTTCTATAATCTTTGCTTTCTGCGATGAGAACCTCCGAATCACCCGTTCTGCTACACCCGAACCCGGAGAAGAATTGCAGAGTTCTTCATATGGGTTTTTGGAGGAAAAGGATCCCTTGATCCGTGAAACCAGGAACTGGGTTATGGAAAGTTGGTGATTGATAAGTGCGTTTTACACACTTGTTTTGGATCACAAACATGGATAATTGTTAATAAATATGTGGAATATGGCTTAATTTGATGTAATTTGTGTTTTACAGGACAACAATGATGAGTATGACGAAAATTAGGAGAAAAATGGGAAAA
>CAIGRT010161770.1:0-18155 GCA_903798405.1 Fraxinus platypoda
ATTACTTGGTTCAAAGAGCATATAAAGACTTGCGGACCGAAAAACAATTAAGGAAGGGAAAATTACGTCTAGTACCCTTTTTTTTTAGATGTTTTTGATTAATACCCTCAAACTCTAATTAAACATTTTAATGAAGTATTAATTACGTCCAATTGTTAAAACCAAAACCCAAACCACATTTCTTCCCTCCTCATAAACGTATCTTCCCCCAAATCGTAGCCCCAAAATTTCAGAGGAAAAATTAGGCCGACTGCCCTAAAAAAATATCACCTTCAAACTAAAATAAAATTATATAACCGTATTAATTACCTTCCAAGGATGAACAATTGTTTAAAAGGGCATTCATGTCGTTAGCTCCAAACAAGCATGATCCACAGGAGAATTTGCGGAGGGATTTGCAATTCTTCCCCAAAGTATACATTCCTTCATCTGAGAATTCGCCACAGCCACGGAGCTTGAGGCAGGTGAGATTCTGGCACCGCCTAGAGATCAAGGTTAAGCTTCATCATCTATGCTAATAGATTTACGATCACAGCGGAGAGCTAGCTTCGTGACGGAATCAAACCTCGTGAAGATAGCAGGAGGTGCTAGTTGACCTCCGCGGTCGCTTTAAGGGCTAGGCAGTGCTGGCTCTAGCCCTCCACCACGAGCTACCGTCGACATACCAAAGAACACTGGTTCTGTTGCGAGAGCTTAAAGATTGAAATATCAAAGCTAAACATTCTTCAGGAATCTTAGAAGTATAATCTTGTTGTTGATTCACAAAAATATCATCGGGAAACTGTGAAGTTAGGTTCAAAACATATACAGTGTGGCGATGGTGGTGAGGGGCAAGGCTTGGATTACGCAGATGCATTGAATTGCCAGGAAAATAACCCTGGCCAGTGGAGGGTACTTGGCCCATATTTCAGTCTCGTGGAATACACGCATCGCCGTAGGAAACAAAAAATGGTGGTGGGTAAGATTGATGAATTTTGGATTCATCGCATTCAGTATGGATGGGTTTTATTAGAGTAAAAATTGACCCGTCAAAATGCGCTTACACGCCACCACCAAATACCACAGAATTAATTAATTATTACCTTTCTGAAATGAGAAATACTAAACAGTTTAATTAGGAAAATACCTTTCTAATTCTTGATTTCACCCTTCCTAATTTATTGTTCGTTACTTTTTAAAAAAAAAAAATTCTGTCACTTTTTTAGCGACAAAAAAACGTTTGCCATTTTTTTAGTGTTTGTCAGTTTTTTCTATCACCTTCTCTTTTATTGTTCGTTACTTTTTTAAAAAAATTTCCATCACTTTTTTAGTGACAAAAAAAAGTGACAAACTTATTTTTTTTTTTTAGTTTGTCATTTTTTTTTTAAAATTTTGTCACTTTTTGAGTGTTTGTCACTTTTTTAGTGACAAAAAAGGGTTGACAAACTTATTTTTTTAAGTTTGTCACTTTTTTATTTTATTTTATCACTTTTTGAGTGTTTGTCACTTTTTTATTGTATGTTACTTTTTAATTTGTATAACCTCTTTTAAATTGTGCCACTTTTTTGAATTCGTCACTTTTTTTTTAAATTTTGTCATTTTTTTTAGTGTTTATCACATTTTCAGTCTATTTCTATCATTTTTTTAGTGACAAACATCAATTTTTAATAAAAGTGACAGCGTGTCACTTTTTTTTTACCGTGCCGCTTTTTCTATTAAAAAAGTGACAATTGATTTTACAAAGTATTTTTTACTTCCAAAATATGTTTCATATGATTTTTCAAAAGACCCTTAATTTTAAGGGTATTTTTGTAAGTTGCCCTATTAGTATTTCATCAGCCTACACAAGGGCCATATAATTAAAATCTGATGGGCCATAGCCATCTTCTTAATTGGGTTACCGTACTCCTTACTCGAATGTTATGACTAAGATGCCCTTCACATGTTAAAGACAGTCAACGTCAACTTGAATTTAATTCGTTATGATTTCATTATTCATATTTCAATATCAATTATTGAGTCGTGCATATTATTTAAGAAATTACACTTTTCATCCTAATCTAGATATTGGCACGTGCGATGCATGTTGCATTTTTGTAATGACGTATGTAGTAGTATTTTGATTGTTCTTTTTCATGTTATTTTTATTTTATAATCTAAAGATATGTTTCTAATATTGATTGTAAGAAAAAGTTTTTTATGTAGTGAATTAGGCACTTAGAAATTGTAAGGAGCATAAATGACATGGGGAATATAGGTTCATAACAAAAGGGTCATCAAAAGTTTGTCACTTGCATCATCGTGTTGATCTTCAAAATTGGACTTTGATTTAAATAATATTTTGAACTGAGTAGAGATGGAACTTCGGCTATGTAATTGAAATCTGAAACGATACCATCCAAATTTAATTGATGCTTCATGAATTTCAATTCCTTATACAAATGTATGTCACCAAATGAAGTTTTAATATCTAATTATTCAATGACATAGAACTTGCTGTAAACATGTCTTATGAAAAAATATTCATTTATCATGCATGTATACCTCAGTGATTATCCAAAAGATCAAATAGAACCCAATTATGTTGCAACCAAATTAATGCAATATAACCTCTGAAATCAAAATCTGCAACCCGTTATCGCAAATGAAATTTCACAAAAACACCTCTATCATTACGCGATTTACATAAATTCTTACTTTTTTGGGAAATTGAAATCTTACCTATGAACTGTCTTTTTGAATTTCTCTTCATCTAGAAATTGAAATATTAAAAAATAAATAAAAAATCTATGTGCTCATATACGACATGCTCGGTTCCTTCACTCACCAGAACTGTCAAAAGGGGGAAAAGTAATGAAGAAAAAATAAATCTACATTAATAAAAAAAACTCCAAAAAAATTCTTGAATCGACGGAAGAAAATCGCACAGTCAAAAGCCTACCTAAGATCTTCTTGTTCCTTCTAAACCGAGGTAATAAATGGGATCCCAACACAAAAACTTGCGCTTCATGTTGTCAAGTGAGAGAAAAAAGTTAAAAAGAGAGACAAGAAATGAGAAGTCTTCCAATGGTTGTGTGGGAAAGTGGAGTAAGGAGGAATGGTGGTTGCGTGGGAAAATGAAAGTGCAGTAAAAGGTGTGTTTGAGCCACTTGGAAGAATATATTTTGGAATAATAGATTGATGGAGAATGCGTGGTTGAAAAAAAATGAAAAGTTATTGATATGATGGAAAATATTATTTTATTGAAGAATGTGTGGTTGAAAATGAGTAGAAGAATGAGAATGAAAATTTTAACGTGGCTCGAACAGGGGCTAAGGATTTGGTGATTGCGTGGGAAAATGAAGAGAAAAAAATGTTCATGAGAAAGAAGAAAGAGAAATGAGGATGAGAGTGATATATAATTTTTTATATATTACAACGAGTATCCTAAAATTCATATTATTCAATCCTTACGACGATACAATTAATTTATAGTAACAACACATTTAACAAAATTTAAATTATAATTTAAAAATAATTTTTATACTTTATAAAATGAGGACCCATAACTTATTATGCAATTATTATTCAGCCATTCAATAAATTTCAAAAGTAATAAATAATTAAAAGTACTACTAAATAACATGATCAAGATCAAAATTTGGGAGTGAAAAGGGAAAAATTTATCTGACGGTAATTTTGGGCACCTGTTCTCCGTTAATGTCATCAATGCAACAGTGAAAAATTAGTACACGTGAGTAAAATTACTCTCACGTGCAGAACACGTGAGGTCGGTGGACATTGAGCAACCCTTGCCAGCTACGTTAATATTCAAAAGAAATTCTGACTTTGAGATGGAGTCAACTAATTTTGGGATGTCTTAAGAATAAACTAGGGTTCTTTTGTCTCCCAATTTTCAGCCATTTTACGAGCGACAAAATCGAAGTAATTATCAATTCAATCAATTTTCCCAGGTATGTTCTTTTTCCTGAGATATTTTCAGAATTACTATGTCAATATCTATCGTATTTTGCTCAATAATTTTTTTTATATTCCGGAAGTTTATAAATTTTGGTGTTTTGGGATAAATTTTTTGTTGAAATCGTTGTTCTCATTCTTGCCCTTGTTTAGGTTTTTCTGTAATTTGAATGCGTGATGGTTGGTTCTTATGATTAATTTTCTTATTTTTATCAGTATTTTTTCATTTTCTTCTTCCATAAAATTAATTAAAACTGTATCTTACTGGTAGCGAGAGGATTAAGCCCTTGTTTGGTCCCCATTATTTCTAAGAATTATTTTATTTTTCTCAGTCTTGCCTTTGTTTAGGTTTTCCTGTAATTTGAATGCGTGATGGTTGGTTCTTATGATTAATTTTCTTAGTTTTATCGGTATTTTTTTTCATTTTCTTCATAAAACTAAACTGTATCTTACTGGTAGCGAGAGGATTAAGCCCTTGTTTGGTCCCCATTATTTCTAAGAATTATTTTATTGTTTTTCACTGTATATAGAGAAATTCAAGAAAATAATTCCAATTTAAATTTCCTTTTCAGAATTTTAATTTATGATAGCCCTNCATTATTTCTAAGAATTATTTTATTGTTTTTCACTGTATATAGAGAAATTCAAGAAAATAATTCCAATTTAAATTTCCTTTTCAGAATTTTAATTTATGATAGCCCTAATGATAGTTAACTTTTGTTGAAAAGATTAGGGGTTGTGCTTTTTGATAAAAAAAAATTCAATTAACTTGATAATTGGAAGTTGCAGCCTCTCTAATTTTCTGTTTTGGGAAACTTATGCTACTTCCGTTAACATGTTTAAATTCAAATTAGAGTACTTTCCTTCCATTGGTGATTGTTTCTTTGTTGAGAAATACTTTGCTTTCTTTGGCACATTTGGACATTTAGCAGAATCTCCATTAATGGTTAAAAGTCTTACGACTTATCTATCTTGATTATTTAATGGATTTGGATTCGGGAAATCCAAGTAATTATTGTTGTGGTCCCAATTGTTACCCTGGAAGAAGGATATATTTTTGGATTAGCCAAATTCTACTGTGAAAGAGTTTTCATTGCATAGATTCAGTGCTAAGAAAGAAACATACGTGCGCACTGCACACGTGTAATGCACGCCCTTTCATTTATTTTAGTTTTTGTGGACATGTGGCACTAAACTTGTTCTTTTTAATAAAAAAATTATTTCCTTTTACTTTTGTTTCGCAGACCACAGAGCTTAGTTTGTCCTTTGCTGTTGGGGAACATTCGAATTATAAGTGCAATTATATTTTGTCCTTTTACTGCTCGTGATAAGAGCAGGAAACCATGGCAGAAAAGCCATCAATTGGTTCTTGCCAACAAATTTCAAGAGATGCAGCAGGCATGTACTTGCAGGGCGAGCCTCATTCTTTTAAACCCAATTGGTACTTCACCAGGGAAGAATTAGATCTTTCTCCATCAAGGAAGGATGACATCAGTAGCGAAGAAGAGTCACATTTGCGGCAATTATATTGTTCATATTTACAAGAGCTTGGGATGGAGCTTAAAGAGTAAGTGCAATTCGGTTTAGCTTAAATGTATTAATTGCTTATACAGTTTGTATATTTGTGATTGCAACAAGCATGATTTTTGTGTGGTTCCAGCATTGTGCTAAATGCATTTGCTTGTAACTACTTGAATACGATTTGTTTTGTTATCTTTTCCTCTTTCTCCCCCTTCCAAGATCTTCTCCCCACTGAATTATTCCAATTGCTTGAGATGGTAAATGACACTGCATACGTTTCAGGCCCCAGGTAACCATAGCTACTGCAATGATGTTGTGCCACCGGTTTTATTTGCACCAATCCCATAAAAAGAATCATTGGCAGGTAGAAGTAGCTGCCCCTTACCCTGTTCTTTACTGTCTACTACAGATTATTTGTAATGTGATCACTTTATAGGTGGTGCATGTTTTTCTGCAGACAATGTTGTCATGGATGAATGCATGTAGACTCTGTAAATATTGTATAGACCATCGTAAGGACATATTTGCACGGTAGCTATTGTACATATTTAGCCCTGTTTGTGCCCCATTATCTAAAAACTCATTCTTCTTCCTACTTATTTTCAACCACACATTATCCCAATAAAATAATTTAGTACTTAAACCCAAAAAGTTTTCTTACTTTTTAATCACACATTCGTTCAGAAATGGGACTCAAACATAGGCTTAGTACAAGCATTGTGAATCATTCTATTGCAGATAATAAGTGGTCGTGTTCTCCCACTATTAATGTATAGAAGTCCTTCGTATAAGATAAATTAGGAATTTAAATATGAAGGTTAATGATAAAATGGAGTCTGCCAGTTCCCTTTTGTTATCTAGAAGCCAAGGCAGGGTATAAGATATGTACTCTTTCTTAAACGCTCACTAGGTGTGAGGCTGTTTTTTGCAGGCTGTTGCAAATTCTAGCATGTTCCTTGCTAGCAAAGCTGAAGACACACCATGTCGTCTGAAAGATATTGTGGTTATGGCTTATAAGTTAATGTACAAATGGCATCCTTCAGCTTCACAAAGAATCAGGGAGAGGGTATGACAAATATGGTTGCTGCTTTTATACTATATATATATTTTTTTTCATTTTGTATCTGAGGACATGATGAAGCTTACTTTCATTTGTTTCTTGAAGCAGGAAGTTTATGATAGGCAGAAGGAATTGATCTTAACTGGGGAGAGGCTTCTTTTAGTTACCGTTGCTTTTGATCTCAATATCGAACACCCTTATAAGCCACTTGTTGCAGCTCTGAAGAAGTTGAAAATTTCAGATAAGGAGGTGGTGAAAGTAGCGTGGAATTTTGTGAATGATTGGTAGCTGTCTTTTCTCTCACTCTTGATAGTTCTAGCTTATAATCAGATTCATCACATATCATGATTCTCCCTGATTCTTGCGGCATTATAATATCGTCATCATTTTCCGAAAATGATCACCGCAGCTTTATATTTTATCTCTTCCGATTTTGACTGTAAATCTTTTTCTGTATGGAACATTTAGGGTCCGCACGACACTTTGCTTGCAGTACAAACCACATTATATAGCAGCAGGTTCTCTGTACCTTGCTGTAAAATTTCAGAAGATGAAAATGCCTTCGGAAAATGGGAATATGTGGTGGATGCAATTTGATATTTCACCCAAAAAATTGGAAGGTTAGTTATTTATTTGCCAAGAAATCTTTTTCCCCTCATTTTACATCTTGAACCCCGAAAACAACTTCAATTTTTTAGATTTATTGTATTGGTTGAAGCATTAATTACATGGTCAGAATGCAATTTAACTTCTCACCATTCTCGCTTAGTTTAGATGCTTTTTTGGTTAATTCTGCTGCGGATAGTCAATATAGAAGGCTGGGCTACATTCTGAATATTCTTTGCCAACAATATTTTTTCATGTGGTTCTCGTTTTTCTATAAATCTCTGATTCTCAATCGCGAAGCAGTGTGATCCCATTAGAACCCATCAGACTAAGAGGTATACCCATATTAACATGAGTTGACGCAGTTTCAAAAGATTAGATTTCATTGCATTGGGTCCAAAAAGGATTCAGGTATCATATCTAAGTTTATTTGGGATCCCTTTTTGTTGTATGAGTGTTTAATAACTCCTGTCGTGCCACCACCCACCTGACCTTCCGACCCCACTTGTGAACTCCAACTTGTTATCTTGTGTTCGTAGTTGGTGTATTGGTGGTTGGTACAAAAACATTTTATTTTCATTATGTTCCCAACCTGCTTTAGTTTCTTTATCGTGATTCAACAGTGATATGCTGATTGAAGCTGCTTTTTCTAGGAATTTTGGATTATTTCATGTCTATAAATTTGCTTTTATTTTTTATTTTTGCTCTTTCTTATGTTGTCCTACTGTTGAGGTCTGTTCATTTTAACAATTTCAACGGGGTCAATGATTTTCCATTTATTGAAGCTCTCATTTATAGTTCTAGTCGTAAATTTTGCAGAGGTCATTCAGCATATGCTTGGATTGCTAGGGAAGAATAACAAACAAGTGTTACAATCCTCATTTAGTGGGAAATCAAAACAAAAGCCTAAAGAAGAATCCAATAGCACAGGATCATGCATTTCAAGTGACTCCATCATCAGGCAAGATTCAAGCAATATATCATTGGCAAATGCTGGAGCACTTCCGAAATCTGCAACTGCCGAATGCAGTCAGAAACAGACGTGTGGTCATGCTCTTGATACCATAAGAAATACTGAGCACCATCAGATTAGTGAGCCTGGTAGTGCAAATAGTGTTGTTGAGGATTGCGACAATGAGCTGCTGATAACAAGAGAATCTGGCCAGAAATCTGCTTGTGCAATTTCATTAGTTGAAGAAAGTTATCAGAAGATTGATATTACTGTGGCTCCAGGTAGTGCAGAATCATGCATATCAAGCGGTTCAGTCGGGCAAGTTTCACGCAAGATTCCATTGGCAAATGCTGGATTAAACTCGTCCCCTTCTGCAATTGCCAATTGCAACCAGAAACTGCCATGTCCTAATATTACTGTGACAAAAACTGAGCAGTGCCGGGTTGGTGATTCTGGTAGTGTAAATATTGTCATTGATGATGGTGGTGACCATGAGCCAATAACAGGAGACTCTGGTCAGAAATCAGGTCTGAAGATTGATATAATTACAATAAGAGAGAGAATAAAGAAGAGGAAACTCGAAGGGATAACAAGTAAGAAGTCCACAGAAACCATGGATGAGGAGATAGTAGATAGTGAGGCTTGGATAGAGAGAGAGCTGGAAAGGATATCGAGTTGAGTTTCTGCTCATTCAGAGGAGCGGAAGAGGGGGTGAATAATCAGAAGAAAGGAAATAGGCTACCTGGTTTAACAAGAAATGCAGCTTCAGAAAGATTCATTGGATAATTCCAATTCATTCTATATTTTTGCAAGTGTAGTAAACTGCATGATGCATCTTGATCCATATATTGGTGCACAATATAGTGGCCAAACCAAAGGTCTTGTTTAACGCTCTGAATCTGAAAGGTCCTACAATACTTGTTAAAAGATAAGAATATTTTCTTTATAGGTGACAATTATTTCCGTCTGAAAATTCAAGGCCAGTTTTGGGTACATTCGTCTTGTCTTGACAGTTTCTATCGAGTGTGTCCAGCTTAGTGGGAGGTATCAATATTTTTTTTTTTGTGTACATATATTTTCTAACGCTTGAGTTTGTGTATGTATATTTTTAAATCATAAATCAAAATGACACACATGATTTTTTAGCTCCGACAAGCAATTGATCTGATTAAGACTAAAAAATGAGCACACAAATTTTAATATTGGTCTGTTTAAACGAATAACCATATTGTGGGACAAGTTAAATTATAAATTTCACATGTTAAGCAGTCTAATCTTGAAATATGTTGGCTCGTTAATCGAATCAAAATGTTCGTTGGAATTTAATAGGCTCTAATGTCATATTAAGATTTGAGATTTTACATTAAATTGTCTAATTTTATTAAGAGAAGTAGTGTAAATTTTTATATATTGATTTATATTTTAGTATTTAACCAATGTGATATTTATTTATTGTCATGTTTAACGCAGGAAAGGTAAAAGAAGATGGGCAGGGAGTATAGTTATCAAGAAGTCTAATTCAAACAACACTTCGTCATGTGAGACCGACAAGCATAAAATAAAAAGCTTTTAGGTATACTCGTAACACTATTGTTTCGCATTTAACTCTCTTTCTTCCTCTTGCTCTATGTCATAATAATGCACTTCAACGTCTCGACGTGGTCTTTTAAGATCATTGACACCTGCGCAATGGAACGTGGACACCATGCTAGATGGAATTTTGTTATATGGTCAATTACTGATTTAAGTTATTTAACTTGTGGATTAATATTTTTTGGCAAATTATATTTGAGGATTTTGAAATTATCAAGGGCATGATAAAAATTATTTGAGAATAGATTTTGTGAAAAGTAATTTTTTAGAGAACGTGTGATTAAAAAATAGAAAAGATTATAAATTCACATGAAAAATATTTTATTGAGAGATCGTGCGATTGAAAATATATTTGTGAAAAAATGAATTTTAAAGAATCTATGTGAAACATGGCTAAAGAAATATTTACTGCCTATTTATTATAAGTTGAAACCACAATTCAAAATGAACGTATATATCTACTTAGTCTCTTTGGTGAGAATTTACGTTCTGAGATCTGCAAACCTCCACAATGGAACTGATTCAAGCAAAACACATCTGAATTTGGCTGTCCAGAGTCTTTACAAGTTTGAGTACTGGAAATTAAGCCATGAGACTGTTTCCTATACACATTCATCTCGAGCATGAATACAAAATTCATCCCAGTTTACAGTATGTTCAACTACAGTACAGTATGAGGTTCAATTTCGAAAACAAAGTATTCGGGTATATTACAGTAAGGTAAGTTCCTCTTTGAGTCTCATTATTTAAAAACTCATTTTTCTCTGAATCATTTTCAATCATACATTCTCTCAACAAAAATAATTTTACACGTAAACTCAAAACATTACCCTACTTTTTAACCACATGTTCTCCAAAAAATTATTTTTCTAAAATTTATTCTCCTAAAAGATGGGGCTCAAACAAACCCATCATTCAGAGATTAGGCCTAGAGTGTCCTTAAAGTACATCAACCTAAGATTGTTTCCGCGATAAACGCAGTAAAGGTCGGCTAGCTCTTATCTCAGGTTTGGGAATTTGCAAAGTGGGAGCATCGTACACCAAGTTAATCCAAAATCCAGCTGTATGAGTAAATTCTTCATGCGGGATGAAATGGAAAGGCACCAAAGTAGTTGATTCATCCCTGTCTTTGTAGGAAAGAAAAGTCTGATAAATCTTTTTCCTGAAAGTTTTCAAATTATCTCCCATTTCTGCAAAATCGCTACGGTTAAGGACAAAAAAGTGAATTTAGATGAGACAGCAACCTGAAAGGAATAATACAACTTATATAACATGTCAGTCCGTGTATTACAAAGAGATTATAATTACAGGAATACTACTATAAAATGAAAGATTCTAGACCAATAAGACAATCAAACTATAACTAAAATAATAATCAGAAATATGTAAAGAAAGAAAAACATGAAACTATTTTCATATCCTTAACACTGACATGTGACAAATTACTGATTTATGTTCTCAAACATAAATAAGTTGCACATATATTAGAGAGAAAGTACGAATATGCAACTTAATTTTGTGCCCTCGATCACATTCTACGACCTTAAATATTGGGTGAAATTCAATCAAACACATTAACCTCATCCTAAAAGTGATGATCCAAATTCTCAAACATAAAAAATGACCCATATTAAAGAGAGAATATGCAACTTAATTTTGTTCCCTCAATCACATTCTATGACCTTAAGCATCGGTTGAAATTCAATAAAGAATAATGCTATTTGCAGTCGCTCACTGCAGCAGTCGCCCTATGTGGCACACACATGTCAAGTGTGTATTTAATGCATTAATGTGGTAAAAAAATTACCACATTAATGTATCAAATAACTATATGTCATGTGTGTGCCACATAGGGCGACTGCTGCAGTGAGCAACTATGAATAACATTACTCTTCAATAAAACGCATCAACCTCATATTCTAAAAGTGATCATCTAAAATTATAGGTTGCTACAGTAAAAATGAAAACTCAGAAATTGCTGGACCTTCAGCTTAGCTTCAGTGACAAGCACAAGGGTTGGTTGAGCTTATACCTAACTCTGGTAATGATTGAAGGGTGTAGGATTGCAATAGAAATTGGTACCAAAACAAGCATGAAAGTGCTCTCCGAGCTTTATATTGCCAGATTTAGGACCATAACACTGGAGATATTCATTTAGTGACAGAAGGTTTGTTCAGGTCAAAGTTTGTGACGATGAGAAGAAACGACAGGTGGTCAAGTTTGCATTTGTTTAAGGTGAGAAGCAAATCTGGATTGAAGATGATTTTGATCTATTTCCACTGTACTTTAAGCAGATATACATTTATTTCCCGATCTGAGCATCTGTTAAGAATAATAACAATAAAATAAATAAAATCCAGCAAATAGCTTAATTTCAACTGAAGAAAAGTCATGTCTGCATAACTTTTTGAGGGGAGGGAGGGAGAGAGAGAGAGAGAGAGAGAGAGCAGTCGACAGTTCCAAGTACTCAAAAAGAAGAGCTCAACATAGGCAGTAGAACAGTAAATTGGGATGCTAAAATCAGATGCTGATGAAGTCCCAAACCGTAACCTTAGATGCTATGGCATGCCAAGCTCATCTATTATTCAAGCAGAAATGTGAGAGCAGTTTAAAGGATTAAAAATTACCAGCATTATATTTTGATATAGGAAGCATGTTCACAGCATTCAATTAATTTGAGGAGTTTCCTTGATGCTCTCCCTATTTTCAACTGGTAGCTCTCTTCATCTGGACATAGCAGCTGACTATCTGCTGATCTAACTTGTAGTAGTGTTCCATTTTCTTCAATGGTTTCATGTCCAGGTCAATAAAAGATGCCTAGCAAATTTCCATCTCAATTAGCCATCTCAATGAGCCATGAATGAAACTAGAATAAATACAATGTATAAAGATAATTAAAACTACTGAAATTTTCAACTTGGAATATTAAATTTATTTTCTTACACGTTTACCAATATCAGTGACGTTTATAAAGAAAGCAACAGGAGATAAAGTAGTTTCCATGCGATACCTATATGACCTAATGATCATTAGGTCCACATGACAATATGCAGTACCCTGAAAATCAATATACATTAAAAGCTTTCCTGCATGATTATTCATGTCTTATGAGATAAATTTCTGTATTTTAGAAAAAGAGAGAAAATATAACATGGAAGAACTAAATCTAATAATGTAATTAACATGATTTCATCTCAATAAATAATGCCAATAATTTTACGGACAAAAGTCACCTCTGAGTTGTTGAAGATTTTTGTAGAAAAAGGAAATGCGGACTTTTAACAAAAGGTCAAATTCATAAAAAATTTAATCTCATTTGATGCTCAAAAGCACCCATTTTATTTCTAGAAGATAATAATTAATAATTATCTTGGAGAAGTTGTTCACCTTGTAATAAAAAATTTGATTGGTTGATTCTAGATAGACGGTGCTACACGAAGACTCCAGGTCCCCGTTTTCTTTGGATTTGAAACTAATCATCATACTTGAGTCCTTGGCAGTAGCAGATATCAAGTAGTCCCTCACAAGTTTTAAGCTTTGATCCTTCGTAATTGAATGCAGAGATGCATATCTTTCCTTTACACCTTTCTCTCTACAGACCATACAAGGCTGAGAAACAATATCATAGTATGAATTAATTGCCCCTTCAATGTCAATAATATCAAGCTTCTGGACTTCAAGAAGTAGACTTAATAATCCTGACTGGAAAACCGACTCAGTAACAAGCTCGAGGAAATATTTCGTGTGCATCCCATCTTCTGCCTGAATTACATGCTTCAGTGCATAATCAAATTCTTGGTCAACCATACAAGCCACCACCCAAGCCTCCAAAAATAAGCGAACCATTTAAGAAAACCCAGAAATTGTTTTGAGGAGTAAGGAAGAGGGACTTTATTGCATTTTCTACTCTGTCCTTCGATCCACAAAACACATCCAGTGGATCATATTTACTTATTTGTGATATCTGGTACAGAACCATGTGAAATTTATCTATATTAATAATATGTTCATAGAAACTTGTGTATAGCTATAAATGTAATAATATCAAGAAATGTGAATAAAGAACTTGAAATATTGCGATTAGAAATCCATCAAAATGGCTATCGAGAGGGAAGAACATATCTAAGAACTAATATTACCTTTCCTTGATTCAATTTCAGAGCCTGGTGCATTTCAAAACGAGTAATACTTCTCTTCACAGCATTTTCTGGTCCTATAAATTCTGAAATAGGAAGAAATCCACATTTGGGCTGTTGAAGAAAAGAAGCAACAGAAGTGTTCTTTATTTTAAATAATTATGAAGTATACATCTCAAATAGAATAACAATGAATTAATACCATAGAGAGAAGTAAATAATATGAATATCACAAGAAGCACCTTTATCTCAACAGACACGCAGAAGTCGTCTTTGATAATACCTGGGACTGAAAATTTACACCATCATTAGCAAATCGTTTATGCAACATAAGGCACTAACTTTATGTGAGCAACATTGCCGAGTAGTATTCCATGCATTTCTTTAGTATTCCAGTTATAGTTTTCTTGGTCGTGTTCTTACAAAACTAGAAAGATGTTCTTTCATTCAACTACATTGGTTACATAGAATACATCAGTATACAACTATCTGAGGCATTACTTATTTTCACACCTATACGAGCTTGCCCACATAGGTAGATATCAATGAAGAAACATTCTGTACAGCTGTACGACGATTTCTTTTTTCCCAAAAAAAAAGACATATTTCGTAGCAAAACAGATGGGAAAGAGGTATCTTTCTAAAGCAGAAAAAAAAAATGCAACAGAGATTTCATTTGAAAGTTTAAAATCCAATGTTATAAATTTCTTCACACAAGGTCATGACTTTTTCAGAGTATATAATTTACAAAAATATGCGATGCTCATGAACTCTAAATTGAGGTTAGCAAGAGCAAGATACGTCTTTCAAAAGCATGTTAGAAGATAATTTATACCATGAGGGAAAATTGAATGATCGGCAACCAAAAGCACAGAATCACATAGGGGATTGACTTTGGCAGCATTAACCCTCTAAGAAGGACGCTGACAAAGACATTTATTTTCAACTGCCTCCAAAAATTATCTGGTCACAAGAACACGAATCTGCCAATCGCACAAAACAAGATCCAAAGTATATCCAAAGTCTCAGTTATCCTGGCTATGATGATTATTTTTGAACTATGATATAGATTACAAAACAAACCCATCGTATATTTTCACGTTTCATTCATTAGACAACAATTTATTCATCAGTCAACTGTTATATTTGAAGCAAGGAGACATAATAAACCTTTTATTCCATCTCACTCCCCAAAAAGCCATAATAGAGGGTTAATTGTTAATGCTGCCATATAATTTGCAACACAATAACAAACTGGAGTTTTTGCCTCGTTAGAGCATGTTACAAACTATATCAGCTAAGTGGAAATCTCACCAAGTCATCATTGGAAGAGTAAGAAGCACATGGTGTGGTAATTCAGATTAAAATAGTTGATGAACAGTGACAAGGATAACTAACACTAACAGTGCCTCCTGGATAAGTGAGCAGTATAGCAATAAGGCAAAATGTAGCAGTATAATTTTCAATTGAGCATATTTAAAGATCATGAGGATGGTAATGATCATAAGGTATATTGAAAGAAACAAAAATCAAGGTGGGATAAGGACTTGATACAACTGCAAAAAAAGCATTGCTTCAGAACCTACAAGGCTATAACAAATTACCCCGGCATCAATATGTTTGGAACCCAACAATGGGCACATTACTTGCTGCACATATAAATGCTCTGCAATTTCTTGCGTAGGTGCTGAAACGAGGCCTTCAAGTTCCCTCCATAAGAGGCATTCATGCTTGGTAAGAGCAGAATGACCATTCTCACATTCAGATCCATTCTTTGGAACTTTTTGTATCCGTAAAACTTTTCCAACCTAGATGGGACATAAAATGTTGGAATTCAGAAATTGGAATACCTAAACTATTTATTCATAACACAAACTTCACGGTTCAATGTTCTTTCTATGTGTTCCATACTTTATTTAGAGTATAATGTAATTTCACATTGGTCTTTAATCCAACAAAAAGATTCTCCCTCAGGTGAAACAAATTAATGATCGAGCTAATTACTCTTCTAGTGCTTAGGAGAGCTTTTGCCTCCCTCTTTAATGTGCTCATTTCATTTATCAATTTTTAACAACAGTCTCCATTCAATATTTGAAATATGGAGCATTCCTATTTTTTCATTTTCACTTTCTCCCAAAAAATATTTATTATGCACCAGTGGTTCAAAAGAAGGCAACTCCAGAAACCACTTCCTCTGATAAGCCTATGTCCAGTTCGATTAAGGTTGTATAAATAATTATAATTACTTGAATGATAAATTGTTGGAAGGAGAAAAACTAAACATTTCACTAAAAAATGTGAAAGTAAATCAGTTTTTCCTGATCAAAGTAGTAACAATAAATAACTAAAAAAGGGTCTTTCACTCATAAAATTGAAGAGATTAAACCCAGTATTGATATACTATATATCAAGATAGATGCCTTAAACTTCACAGAAAAAGAAAAAATAAAACCCAAAATTAATCGATTCAATAGTAGGTAATAGTAATAAGAAAAGGAGAGAACATACAAAATCAGGGGACTTTCCACAATAAGCAAGAACCAGATTGACAGCGCCTTCTCCTCCATACGCCCATTCCAGAGCGTCTTTTGCCTGTAACGCCATCGCCATCTACTGCCTACAAAAAATACAGTAGCATATTCAATATGGAGAGGAATATATACATACATACACAACATAAATGTAATTCTGAGTATACCTGAATTCGGTAACTTGGAATGCAGTTAGAAGGCAGTGGAAATTTATCTGTTTAGAGAGAGAGAGAGAGAGAGAGGGGGGGAAGGTCGATGGTTTGACTAGCTGCGCTGTGTGGTAGATTCAGGGTCGGACTTGAGATTTTGAGTCCTAAGTCAAACTTCAAAAGTTGGCCTCTATGTAGTAGTCTTTTATTCAGCCAATCCCTGGAAAATAAGCTCAAAAAATAAAGGATACTATACTTTTTTGGCCTTTTTGTTGTTTGACCCACTCAACTAACACAAATTTTGTCAAATATTATGATAATCACATGGTCTACAAACGTGAGCTTCAAAGACATCAACCCTGCATACATCTTGTTTTAATGATCAAACCTATCTAATCAAAACAGAAATACAATAAAAATTAGCAACACAATCCAAGTGATGCAATGCAAGCCAAACAAAGAAATACAACAAAGGTTAATAAACAAAAGAGAAGCAGAAAACAACAATCCCAAGATATTCTTCCACCCGAAGTTAGCGCAATGTCAAAGTTCTACCGCTGCAAAAGGAAAGGATGGAATTCCAAAAGTAAAACCAAGAATTAGCAACAAATACAGTCATGTTTCTATCAAATTCGACACAATTATTCATCTAGGGACATTATCTCAGTCAAATCCATAGAACATATTCTATTCAAAGCTAACCCAATGTAAGATTCGATATAGAACAATGAAAATTAGAAACAAACACGAGTATTGCAATATCCATTGCCCAAACAAAGATATAGAACAAAACAAGTACTATTAAAGATATCTCTGAATTTAATGAAAAAAATTACCAAAATAGTCTACTACCTTGGGATGAGATCAAGGAGGCTTACACAAATTGGGGGGAAAACCATAAAGACTGCACTGTACTAATACTTACATTGCTGAACCACACTCACCTGAATAATTGTAGTGATGAGCTAATTCAGGACTGGATCAAATTTCGAATTAAAAAATAATAAATAAATAAAATAAAATTCAGGCCGAACTAAAAATAAATTACACGTAAAAAAATTGATTTTATCCTCTTTTTCTTATTTCTCAATCGAGTCGTGAATTTGCACCACTCATTTCAATCTCTCTCTACCGCATGCTTCTTGTAGCTATGGGTCGCGAGCGACTCATCATAATGAATGACGAAAAACATTTTTAGTAAAATAAAATAAAATAAATTGACAAGTCGTGCTTTAGTTGGACGAGCCGACTCGCCACATTTAACATCCCTACTTGCATATACGGAATCTCTTTAATATCGCATGCCTCAATCTATTTTTATCGTGTATGCATACAAATTTTCTAGGGACCTAAATGAACTTTTAATTAATATGAAACTGTCTATTGATATATTCATAAAAGTTTCGAGAAAGTTATATCATTGGTCCCTAATTTATGATCCTTGTAACAATTTGGTTCTCAATCTTTTAATTTAGTATCAAAAGCCCTTGTTGAACAATTTTAGTCCTTTATTCATACAAAGAAAAAATAATTTAAAAGATTACTCTATTCTTTATTTTTAATTATAATATTTATACATAAACATGAAAATAGAGGTGTCAATGCTCGGCTCGGCCCATACCCACACGAGCTCGTTGCCAACGAGCCCGTTGGTTTTTGGGCGAGCTCGGC
>CAIGRT010161775.1:0-11391 GCA_903798405.1 Fraxinus platypoda
GCAAACCCATATTCTCTACAGAATTAACCGGGCTAGGCTCTTTTAACAAAGGACTCTCCGAGCCCTCAGGCTCGAAATCCCTAATCTCTCCATTATTATTCTCGTTTTCTGCTTGAAAAGCGTTTGCGCTGTCGACTACTCCTCCACCACCGCTTCCACCGACTCCGTTATTAATGATGGAGTCGAATTTATTCCAATTGGTGCGAGCCCGCTTCATAGGCTTCTTGTTCTTGGGCTTTCTGTGGATGAAGTCCGCTGCTGAAGCATAATTCTCGGTGTGCTCAAAAGCATCCCGGTAATTTGAGTCGGCAACATTGACGAGGTTGGTGAGGGGCCGAGTTTTGGAGGTCTTGGCGGCGAGGGATGGGTCCTTGTGGAAGCGCCAGGTTTTGTTGGGGCGGCGAATGTGGTGGTTGTTGGTGTCGTAAGGTGGGTCTCCACCGATCTCACCAAGGCGGACGCTGGGGCGGCGCTGGCGTTTGGGGGCTAGGCTAGGGCCTGGGTTGATATTGGCAGCGTTGGTAGCTGAGGTTGGGTTAGTGGTGGTAGGATGTTCGATTGGTGGTGGGTCTGGAAATGTCGCCGCCGTAGTTGGTGGGTCGGAGGAATTTAGGCCGTCTGGTGCCGGGATCTCCGTCGCCATACGGGGAGTGAGCGCTACTGTTGTTTGTCGGGTTGAGATAAAAAGGCAATGGGAGAATCGGACTTAAAGGTTGGGTTTTACAGTGGGCTTATATGTTCCAACTTTGGGCCTATTAATTAATTGCTCGTATTCCCTACATACAAATTGTATATTATACCAAAAAAAATAAAAAATTTTAATATGATATTATTCTTCTACATTTTGTGACCTTCTCTACGTTCATTCTTGTATTCCCGACCCAAACTATTGTCTTCTAGGTTCCAATGCGTAGAGAAAAACAACTTTGGGAAGCTAAGGAGTAGCACGGCTTGCACTACAACAATTCGATTGAGTTTAACTCAAAATATAAGATTTTAAAAGTAAGAAAATTATAATTTTATCTTCTTCTTCTTTTTTTTTTTTTTGTGTGTAGGTGCATGAATGCAATATTAAAATGTGCAATGTAACATCTAAAATCTGATTGAGATGTTGAAAATAGAAATCAGTAACGGTATTTGGATGTCTCCAAATCGTACCCATTTTTTCAACAAAAAGAATCAATAACATACTAATCCAATTATAAAATTATCCGTATTATCATATTATTAAATGTACAGGATTGTGGTTTTCGAAATGTAACATGAAGTTTTTTGCCTTTTATTTGTTGTAGATTAACTCCTACGTTCCTCCAAATTTGCATTTGCATTTCATTTCTATATTTTATTTTTAAAAGAGACATATTTGTGGCAGTTTCATATAAAAAAGGGATTACATGTTTGTTTTGACAAGACGAATAAAAAAGGGCTGACTATGTATAAAAGTAGAAAAAATTGCTCATTGTTGTGCTTGGCAAATTTTCATTTATACTTTTTACAGTGCAAATGCTTAGATTAAGATTTTGAAGTAATATGAATGAAGACAGATATCGCATCTCAAATTTTCCGTGAAAGCAATGCAACAACAAACTATTTAGCTAATCACGATTGCAAGAATTATCTACTCTATAAATTACAACTACTATATGTTCGTTTTGAGTTTTAAAAGTACACCTAAATATCAAAAATGGCAACACAGCTTCAAAGCCAACCCACCCCATGCACAATTTAGGATCAAATCCAAACACAGGACAACCTACGAAGCCCTTATTACCCAGCTTCTAAACAACCTTTTTTAACCAAATTGCAATTTAAAATCTAAAAAATGAAAAAGAAGATTAATGGACATCATTTAGACAACGATTTGTAAAGTTACTTCTCGTGTAACAGACCAAGATGTCTACTAGATGTAGAGGATGGTGGTCGGTTATTTAGCATGGAAGTTGGTGTAGAAATCTCATCAGCCATCTTTAGAGTTTGAGAAGCTTCTAAAGGAACATGCAGTGCCACTTCTATTTGACCTCCAGAAGGAATAGAATAACTACGAGAAATTGCTTGGGGTTATTGGAGGTGTAGACTTTGCTATGGACATCATCGATATGTTTGAAAGAGATTGCTCATTACCTTTAGATACCAAGGGACCTGATGAGCAACGCGATTGGATGGTCTCTTAGATGCTAATGAATCGGAGGCAGAGGAAGCTCGTGAAGTTCACTTATTTTAGGTGATGAAACAAAAGAAGGTGAAACACATGAAGACAATTTGGGAGTTGATGGGGGCCGAGGTAATGGAGGGCGCAACAGGGACCCTGAAAATGTAGGATATCCTGATGACATAATAGGACCAGTAGACGAGAAATTTGGGTAGTTTGGCCATGGCCGGCCTGTTAATGGACCAGAAAAGGCTTGTCTTTTGACTTCCTTAGTATTAGATGCAACACTTGGATCAAACTGTTTTGATGAGCGGCCATCAGAGAATGGAGGGGGCAATTGACTGCCTCTTTTATTGATATTGCTTCCTGTGAGCACCGATTGTGAACCTAAGATCATAGGCCCGGACAATTTTTCATTTGCCACAAGCTTTTCATATTTGTTATGCACCAAAGGGGACGAATGCCACAAGTTCACTCTCGCTTGTCTTGTTTGAGGAGGTTCAGCATCTGATTTCCAAGTACCTGGGTCCTTCGTCTCCACTGGCGTGGGTAGCATATATGATGTTAACTTGCTTGATGGTGAAGGCCGCAACTGCGACAGCCGCCCAGCTGGATCGAGTTTCTTCTCAGGAAGGAGAGGTGCTGATTTGCTAATTATCTTGAACTCTCTCCGGAAGGAAAAAGAATTTTGACCAGGATTTCTTTCTAAATTTTCCTGTAAACACATTCAGAAGAAAGAATCAACTTCAGTGGCTTAATATAGGCTGCAACAGATATTTTATATTTAGCAACCCAAAAAAATGAAAGCAGGAAACCTTTAAAACAAAATACAATAATCTAATTAAAACAAATAGCTGGATAGCAAACATGCATGTCACAACCAATTCCATTCGTACACACAAATTTACTCCAGGTCAAAGTTCAAGGTATCAACTGCTCAAACTTTTCTCGTCAGTGACGGCTTCACATTGGGATAACCCAATTAAAACCTAAGTTAATAACTCTTCCCCATGGTCCCAATTACATCTATTTTGAGCCACATATTATGTTTTTTTTCTGAAACCTTCAACTTAGTTTACGTCAGCATATCAGTCAGGCATTTTCTTTCAAGATATTCTGGATCAACCCAGTATATTATGCAGTAGTTTAGAAGTACAGATAAAATGAAGTAAATGAATTTCATTAAGAAGGTATTTCCAAGGCATTTGATCAACGGTCTAGGGAAGGAACAACTTCTAAAAGAATTCTCCATGAGACATGCCAGACAGCAAGGGACATCAACTTCATAAATATGCACTTCCAATGTGTTCAACCTGGTGTTCTAGGTCTATGCACTTCACCTGAATACTGAGTAAAGTTGCATGATCCAACAGATAAGAATAATACATATATTTGTGTGCTTCAAATATGAAATAAATATTACTGCATCCAGTTAGCATCCTACTTTCCATTTCTGAATGTCACGATATTAAAGTTCAGTTTAGAAAAGTGAAACTACGTTTAAAGTAATCCAACAGAAACTTAAAATAAAGGCAAGTTCAAAGGTTAAGACAATAAAGAAAAATAAAATCATTTGTCCGCCAGGAAATATGGAATATATATGAAAGTTAAAAATCAAAACAGCATACAAGAATATGGATTTGCATAATGAGATTTATTATATTTGGGATGGGGGAAATAGAAGATGGGATCAGTGTGACAATGCTACCCTCAGAAAACACAGTAAAGGATCTTTACCTTTGCTGCACCCAATTTGGTGTTAAGAGATGCAGCATCAGTTTTATCCAACTGCATTTAAAAAAATAAAAATAAATTAAAAAAATAGATTAATGGAGTAACCATATACGGCAATGAGGTGAGTGTTCATATTGTGTAATGTTAACACATCAAAACTAAGGTTTTTTGGTTCGTTGTTCAAAGCTACAATGATTTTTAAAGCCAGACAGGCCAGCGCTTACACATCTTATATATGCAAGCCAACAGTCAGACAAGACTAACATATACTCCATTTTGAAGTCGTATACTGTGGGTGCAAGTGCATGGAAGCTTCAATATTCAACGATTTGCAATCTGCTCTATCAAGAACCATTTCCATGTTTAAACCACCAAGACTCGAATCATTTTAAAGATTGCCCATTCACGAGAGTTCGGGTCAACCTCTTTCTCTATCTTAAAATACTATAGTAACTTCACTAATTTGATTGTTTCAAAATAAAACTGGTGGTTAGGTGCCTTCAGCAAAAGCTGAAGTTTGATCAATAAGAAACATGTGTAGAACTGATGACTAAAGGAATTCTTCTTATTTTCTATTTTCTATTATATTGGATGGAGCAGTCACGAGCAGTCTACGTTTGTGATCTTGTATAGTTTGCTTCTCTGACATCTTAATCATTTTACTCCTCATCTTTTTCTGAATCTGCCAACAAAACTTTAATTGCTCATCCAGCACCAAAGATATATCGTGATGCCAGAAACTCAAAGCACGAGTTATGTAAATGGGAAAGAATGGACAGAAAGAAAATAGAAGAAGAATGAGAATAATGGTATGACTGAGTAATCAGAATATTTGTTTATTTTATAAAAATATACTAGTCTTTTTAATACTTCAAAATTTTCGAACAAAATGAGAACTCGCCAAAATATCAAATCGAAATTTTTCTTAACTTGAAACTAATAGTTATTTTAAGAAAATAATTAGAATCTATTTTCTACTTTTACGCTTAAAATAGGAGTGTACTTTAGGCAAGTTGGTAATGAAATCTTCATCAATAAGATTTCAGAATCATAAACTCCTATGTACACTACATAAATAGAATTCACAAACATGAGAGAGTTACCCTGTCTCGGTATCTAGACAAATTCAAGTCCTACCTCCATTGAGTGTGCTAATGTAAAGACTTCTACCACTGGGTCATTTTGTCTATAGTCAAAGCTCAATTCTCCATCATCAGTTATTGCAGTACCATCATCAGTATCGTCGTCGTTGTCGTCGTCGTCATCACTTTCATCGCTATCAAAATTAATATCAAACCCGTTTTCATCTTCAAGTCCACTAAATTGGTAATCAATGTGCTGTCGTTCAGCAACCAATTTGACATGTGGCTCAATTGCCTCCAGAGAACTGAGAGCCTTCTTGAAGAAGTATAACTGTTATAAGGAACAAAACAACACGTGTCAACAGTAATGCCACAAAAATCAAAGTGCAGGCATATAATCTTTTGTTAGGAAAGGAGTGAAACCTGTGCAGCATGATGCCGAGCTGCCTGTGTTAGAAGACTATGGGATTGTCCTTGCTTTAGAGACTTCATACGGAATACAAATACGTTTGCTTCCTCATCATATTCATCACGAGCTAGTCGCAATTGGCTTGAAGAAAAGCATTCTCCTTTACTATTTCTCGACCTCCCTTTTTCTTTGTATTTCTTCATCATCTCTTCATATGTGTCTCTGGAAATTGTAAATTAAGAGTTAAAAATATTTAGTCAAGAGGGTATGGCACGAGTAAAATACTAAGGATGAATTAAGCCCCTGTTTGACAACCATTATTTGTAGAAAATAGAGTTTTAAATAGTGATTTTTTGAGGAATGTGTGATTAAAAAGTAGAGAAAAGTTTTGGGTTTACGTGTAAAATATTTTATTGTGTGAATGTGTGATTGAAAATAAGTGTGTAGAAAAAAGAGTTTTGAAATAATGGGTGTCAAACAGGGGCTAATTTGTACCGTTTCCCATCGCATCGCCTCTTCATCTCCTGCATAAAGGGAAAAAATAAGTGACAAGCCTAAAGTATCCTAGGCAATGAACAGCCAAAGATATGAAATGCACGTAAAGAAGCAAAAGTGAGTGTTAAACATCTGTTGAAGTTGATGTATTAAAGGTATTCTGTCCAGAATACACACTCTACTATGAGAAACAAACAAGATCACGATGAATGGATTATGAATTTATGAATGAAAAATATGTAATAATAGCAAAATCAGAGGGCAATTCATAAAAAAGAAAAAAAAAAAAAGAGGCAAAAAAGTTGAAGGATCAAGTGCCCTTAGTGATACCAGGAAGAGTATCATGGCTGACATTGAAGGACATTAATCAGATCCTATCCTCTCCTTAAAAGAGTAAAACAAAAAAACTTTTCTCACTCTTAAAATGCTTGTGTCCAGCAAAATGTAATAGCAAAATAATGATGGAACTATTGATGTAATGGTTAATAAAGATAAACTCCCATGAATCCATTTCACAAACTCCCATTGTTAGTGGCACCAGATCTAATGTCGATTTAAACAAAGTGGTTAATGATTTAAATCTTATTGTGGTGGTCTGGAATTGCGGTAGTGTTCAGTGGTTGTTGTGGGGCTGAAGGGAACTCAGAACTCTAGCTGCCACGGGTGAGTTGGATTGGGGACTGCTTAGAGAAGTAACTAATTTTCTTTTTCTTTGTGATCTTTTCTTTTGTTTGTGTGTCTAGTTTTTCTCTTGTTCAACTGCAAGGGCAAAATTATCATTCTATGTCTGCTTAACAGATATTTTAGACGGAAACCATCATTGAGGACCATGGGTGCCAATTTATCAAAGGTTGGAGATGGCAGCTGCAATTTACCCTAATGTCAAATTAATAAAATTAAACAATTCATGTGAATGTACCTCAACTATGTGTAGTTCATTAAGAAGGGACTCCGATGGGATTGTTATTGTCTGAAATACATGGGAGCGCTGAAACACACAATACAGAGGTTTATCGACCAGGAAAATACAATAGGAAGAAATAGACAGCCATTCATATATAACATTAAATACTCACATAACCATCAACAAGTTTCTGAAGTTCAAATTGTACTTTTCCCAGCATCAACAAAACTTTTCCTGCACAGTGACAGAAATAAGTATGATTTAAAGGGAAAAAAAATTTGTCAGTGTAGTATAATTTTTTCCAAATAGACAGTATGACCAAAAGATAACCCAACAAAAGAGGGAGAGATTCAGAGTTCAGAGTCATTAAATGATTTTAAAATTTATCTTGACAGTAGCAGAATCAAAGAACAAAACTTGCTTGCTGATTCCAATTACATTTTTCATAAAATACATGTATTGATATCTAGCCTATTTAGTGAACAACTAGTTTTTAGAAAACAAAAGAATTGATTAATGTTTTACACAATATTAAAGTCTCAACATGAAGTTGTTTGATAGACGAGCAATGACTATGTGCATTCCTAAAAATATTCTGTAGGGGCCTTTATCATTATTTACAGAAAGGAAGGAAAAGAAGGTAAAAGGGAGAATCAGTAATAATTTGCAACCTGGGTAACTCTATATGGCTCAGTTTGAAAGACTGGTTAATGTGAATGTGATGAAAATTTTCATTCTAAAACTGTTCAGACAGACGTGGAGCCGGTGTGGTTACAATCCTTGAATGCTCTATACAGGTTACAACCACAACATATCATTTTCCATTTACTCAAGAAACTTACGTATGAGGAAATTTTTGCTTACCACTTTCTTCATCGTCACTGAGAGCCGTTTTCTCAAGAAGACAATCACCCATCTCTTCCAACGATTCTGAAAATTCTGAAAATAGTTGGGCTTCATCATTGATTTATCTCATTAGATTCGAAAGATATAAAACTCAGCAAATGTAAAAGGAAAATAATTCCAACAAATAGGAGAAGACTCAAAACTGGATTAGGTAGGATAATAATCTCTTCATTTGCTGAGTAAGAAAGTTTTATTAGAGTACATTTCTCAGAGAGGAAGTAGGAAAATGACTTCCCATCATCCAATATTCCTCGAACTTTTCATGCCTATGCTTAAATTAATAATAACAGTATAGCACCACTGTGCATGAATGAAATACACAGCATATGAAGAAGAGCCACTCTTGACCTAGATTCATGTGCACTAATCAAACTATTGCAAACACATCAGTTTGATGTAATTCAACCAAAAAATGAAGGAAAAGAAGTTGCAGGTGAATTGACCTAAATTTTTTATCAAGTAATTTACTTTGGATTGTAGCAATTATAAACAACAACATGTAATCTTTTTTATCCAAATGAGAAGAAAAGCAAAGAACAAATTCCAAACAAACAAGTCTCTAAGGTTAAGTATTGACAAAAATCAGGCAGTTGTGTTTATCAATTGGATAACGAAATGGTTCCAGAAGCTCGGGAAAATACCATATATGCTGTTCGCCGTTGCTGCTGAAGCTGAAAGTAACCTATCATAGCAGTCTCTCATGCCATGCATGTCCTGACAGAGATAACGGCAAAAAAAATGATAATATGATTAGCATCTCCGAAGACATCAACTTAAAAACACAAGCTAAAACAGTGCAAGTTCATGATTCAGTTACTTGAATAGAGTTCCTGAAATTAATTAAGATACTGAGACTAAAATGAAGAAATGCTGCTTTTCTACAGTATAGTTATCACAAAACCACGGTGTATCTATGGCCAAGGTTGTCAGCTGCATTCTTCAAAGCAAATAAATTCTGCAAGAATAGCTGTGTTGCGTGTGAATTCATCCAATTGCAGCTACATCGCCAACTGATAGAATAACTTCAAAAAAGACCGTGGAGCGAAGTCCATGCCACATGTGATCGTTTATACGACAAAAAAAACAAAAATATTAGCCAAAAAATTTTATTTTGTGAATCTCTTCATGGTTTGCTGATGCATTTATCATTTTATACTCGTATAGTTCTCAGAAGGAGGAAATCAGTGGGTGTCATTCCTTGTTTCCTTGCGATTATGTTCTATGTAATCAGCCTGAGGCATTAGACATCTCTTGTAGATTTGAACTTCATTTATGTCCAATCAATAAATACATCTCATTTTCTTCTCTCTACCTTTTGCTCTGTTTTCTGACGGTTTTCACCTTGACAAGCTAGGAAAGAACTATATCTCACTCTTGATTGCTATACAACATTGAATATATAGTGCAAATCTGTTCAGATGAGGCGTTCGAACAAATAAACAAAAGTGCAACAAAATCTAGGTAATAGCAACATATAGCACAATTTTTTTTCCTAAGAACACAACTTAGCATCAGATTTTAGGAGATAATTAAATATATATTTCTGGTTTTCGTTTACCAAATTCACCTTGATACGGATTAGTCATGGTGAGTAAGATTCCAATTCGATGAAGAAAAATCATAACGTTCCACAATGAAATAAGTTTTTCGTTAAATCATTGCACCATAAAATTCGAGGTGCTGCATATAGTAGTTGATCGGTCAAACTTCCATAGCCGTCATGTTTATTCATAATATGTCACAAGAAATCTAAAAATTACTAAGTCGAGGAAAAATATGAATCAACCCCCAAAAAATCACATTCATCTAAGATTGTCCAGACAAAATTACGAAACGTCATTCATCCAATTAATGATGCGTGTAAAAAAACTAAATAGAAACTCGGCAATTATTTTTGTACTTCATTCACAAAAAAATAAAATAAAAAATGAAACAATAATAATAAAAAATCATAAATGAACCAAAAAAAAAAAAAAAAAAACCTGTGTCGCTCGTTCGAGCTCATCGAGAACGAGAGATTGTTGATGACTGCGCTCTTTCCTTTCCTGCCTAAGCATTGCAAATCTTCGCAATTTCTTCAGCGAACTTTTCATTTTTTTTCTTTGCTATGTATAATAATTACAGAGAAAAGTAATAATTTAATGAATGTTTTTAGAGAAACCCTAGAAGGAATTCAATGAATTTTTAGAGTGCAAATGATCAAAATGTGAACCTCCTAATTGTTCAACTCGTTGAAGGCGGTAACCATTAGACATTGAAGACGCGCTCTCCCACGCTAGCTTTTGTGTGACGGCATAACCGTTGGACTGAAGGTGGGGCCTTCCAGGAGCAGGAGTCTGACTCAAAATTAGTTGAATTTCTTTCAAATTCAGTGTATTAAGCATTAAAATCAGATTTTTAATAAATTTTGATAAAAGTTGATAAAATTTATGGTTAAAAATTTATGGATTCCATGAATGTGTATTTAAAAATAATTGTTGACTTTAATTGAAATTAAGAGGAGCTAAATATCAAAAGGGTACCTATGTAATTATGTATTTCTTGGTCAATAATGCCTTGTTGATTTTGATGAGAATAGCTCACAAACATACACTAAACAATGAGCAATTACTATGCTAATCTTTTATTCCAAAAAATAAAAATAATAATAATAAGCGCTTGTTTAACTATCATTATTTTGAAAAATAATATTTTAAATAGTGATTTCTTAAAAATGTGTAGTTGAAAGTATGAAAAAAAAATTGATTTTACGTGTAAAATATTTTGTTATGTGAATGTGTGGTTGAATTTTCATAAATGTCCTTTCAAAATTAGTGTGTTAAGCCCCTGTTTGGAGGGGATCAAAATCAGATTTTTAGTAAATTTTGATAAAAGTTGATAAAATGTGTGATTCAAAAGTTGTGAATATCATAAATGTGTAGTTAAAATTAATTGTTGACTTTAACTGAAATAACAGAGCTAAATATCAAAAGGGTACCATGTAATTATATATTTCTGAGTCAATAATGGTTTATTGATTTTGCCGACAATCTCTCCCAAACGTGCTCTAAAACAATGAGTAATTAATATGCTAATCTTTTATTCCGATAATAATAATAATAATAATAATAATAATAATAATAATAATAATTAGTCCTTGTTTTATGATCACTATTTTGAAAAATGATATTTTAAATAGTGATTTTTTAAAAAATGTATAGTTAAAAGTAGGAAATTTTTTAAAAAAATTTACGTGTAAAATATTTTATTATGTGAATGTGTAATTAAAAATGGTTACGAGTATTTAAAAATATTTATTTTAGAGGGAGACAAACAAGGGCTTAATTGGATAATCTTTTTCATTTTGTTATTTTCCCCTTTTTATCCTTATTTATTAAAAAAAAAAGTCGTAATCCTGTTTGATTTAGTTGATAGGATTTGTAGTTGAAAAATTGTGAATATCTTGAATGTGCATTTAAAATTAATTGTTGACTTTAATTTAAATATTAATCCGATTTTTTAGTTGAATCAAATGCCAAATGGGGACTTAACGTGGAAGTTCCGCTGAATATATTTAGGGTCCGTTTGATTGCAAGGGTGGAAAATGGGTGGAAAGAAAATGAATTACAGGGAAAGTAATTACCTAGAAATTGTTTTCCAGTGAATTGTTAATTAAGTGTGTTTGATTGGTATAATTTTCCACCATGAAAATTTTTGAAATTTTGTATTTTTT
>CAIGRT010161779.1:0-21477 GCA_903798405.1 Fraxinus platypoda
GGGTGGGCATTGGGTCGGGTCGGGCGGGGTTTGGCCCAAAACCGACCCGACCCGACCCGACATACTCGATTTTGGATTCTTCGGGTCGGGTACAACTTTAATATTTTTTTTCTTCTTCTTCTCTAAGCACTGATTGACTTAAACATTAAATAATACTTTTGCCATTTCAATCAGAAATTTTCAATAAAATAATATGTCATTCATACAACACAATCAACTAAAACTGAAAATCACAAATTTTTACTAATAATAGGTTTATAATTTGAATTTTTCCACAAACAAAAATTAAAGCAAGCCATCTCCTTTCCATCATATTATCATATCAAATCCAGCCTTGAGCCAACAGAAAGCTGCCACCAGAAGCGCCAAAAAGCACCAAGCAAAAACCAGGACATCAACCAATACTGCTACAACCTCGAAGAATAAATTTAGTAGTCGGTTTGGTGCAATCCTATGTTTGGTATTTAGCCTTTTTCTCATCTTCTTCGGAATAACTACTTTGATTATCTTCCTCGCGATTAAACCAAGAAATCTAATGTTCGAGATCCCTACAGCTAGTCTCAATTCCCATTTTCAGAAGTTTTTTCTTCAGATTAAAGATGGAGATTTGTGGAAAGGGAGGCTAGCTTTTGAAGGGATTTCACGGCTTTGGAGACAGGATTTCAGGGTTGGGAAATGGAAAATAGGGTTGGGTCGATTTGCAAAATTTTAAATCGTCAACCGACCCGACCCGACCCAACTCATTTTTAAATAAAATTGACCCGACCCGACCTTAATCGATTCGGGTCGGTTCGGATCCGCGATTTCGGGTTTATGGGCCCAGCCCTACCTAAAAGATTGTAGAGGATATGGAAGGGGGGTATCATACAGCTGAAGTTTTCAAAGATCTATAATGGAGAAAGAAGCTTCATGTTCTTTATTACGAAAAGTAAAGTTCCGATACAAACACAAATCGAAACTAAAATAGAATAAGATAGCACATCGAGCGCTATTTAGACTTAAAAATCCTAGCCATCCTCTTCAAACATAGAACATATAAATTTTCTATTCTAAGTTTGCGATGCATGCAAAGAACTTGGAACTAGAGATATATTTGCTATTTGATTGATTGAAGGAACATAATGAACTTCTAAACATATTCATATGACATTTTCTCGGAAACGGTAGAGATCAATCTATGAGCTCGTTTGGTAAATATTAAAATCCAATTAAAATTAAAAATATAGCCGTTATTGAGTCACATTCGTTTAATAAAAGTCAACAATAACGACTAGTTTTTCAATTTTAATTCAATTTTTAATCTCTACCGAACACGCCCTATATATGTTTAGTACGGAGAGATGTGGGAGATTTAGAGAAATTTTTTGGAGGTGTGAAAATTTAAAGAAGTCGTCTTAAAGAAGTTGTAGTGTCCTTTTTTTTATCGTTTTGCTCTGTATGTTGTTTAGGAAAATGATATTGTTATAGAATTAATCTTTATTTTGTCCAATTTGATGTATAAAATATACTTTTAAAGTTCAAAATGGTGATGTAAAAATTACCTATTTGATTTACTATGTAAATTTAACTAATTGATAAATAATATATTTTTCCAAGTAAACATTGTAAACCATAAACTCTACTGCAACTCATTTTAATATTTGAACACGCTCTTTCGATCGTCGGATATATTTTAAAGAAAAACACTACATCGATATCAAAAATCTCTAAGCACCTACCATATTCCATAAAATTAAAGTACGAAAATTCCCAACTAAAATTAATAAATATTCCTTCCTCAGCTTTTTACTCTTATATTTTTTTTAGATTTTACATTACTAGTTTTCTGCAGGTGCGTTGCACGTGCAATTATTTACGGAGATATGTGTTGCACGTGCACATGATATGCTTGATCGTTTAAAATTATTGACGAATAATATGATTATTAAACTAAGTAGACCCATGAGATTTCAAGATTTCATGTTAGTTGGCTTGCAAACCAATCCTTAAATACTTATTTACAGAGAAAGCCTCTTCATCAAAATTTAAAACCATATATAAACAATTGTCAGTCCAATCTTTATATTCACCTTTATAGTATGTGTAGCCGTATCATTTGATAGCTGCTGCACTCACAAGCTTCAAAGATTTCATACCATGGTACTTCCCCCTCTTACCTCTTAAACCCGTGTTATGTCTTGAGCTCCCCAATTCAGCACATGCCAAAC
Source organism: Fraxinus platypoda (assembly GCA_903798405.1). Taxonomy (NCBI): domain Eukaryota; kingdom Viridiplantae; phylum Streptophyta; class Magnoliopsida; order Lamiales; family Oleaceae; genus Fraxinus; species Fraxinus platypoda. The sequence continues at coordinate 2,208 of CAIGRT010161779.1, forward strand.
CTAAGACGATCTCTGAACCAGTTTCCCCATTCACCCTCACTTCTTGAACATCTTCAGCGTTTTCCAATAAATTTAACTTATTGTATGCTAATAAATTTTTCGGTTACAGTAACACTTGAATAATTAAACAAATAAGAAAACAAGAATCTGACAAAATACCTTCTACAACAGTTTCTGGGATTCCAACTTGTGGTGTTTGTGTTCTTCCTCCATTCTTCATGGGAACTGGATGTAGGGTTCTGTTATTTTCTTTGCTGCACAATGTAAGAGTAACATTTTCAGCATAAACATCTGTTGATACGATAAATATAGCATGAACAACGTGTGTATATGCCTTAAATTTTCGCTCAGGCTTGTTTCGTTTTCTCTTAAGGTTATGATCGACTTGGAGTTTTTAGCCGGGCCAATATTTAGAACCTGTTTTTAGTAGCTTTAAAACCTTTCATAAGGTGTTCAGGTATATGGTCTACTCATACAATCCGAACCAAAAAACATTCACAAATCTATTCAACTAGAAGAGAGGGCCGCTGGCTATACGTGACTAATAAGATTAAAGAGTGCACCATTGGGACATTGACACACACTTGTAAATTTGAAAAAAGTTTTCCCTGACGTGAATTGGTAGAAGGTTGACAAATGTGGTTTGACATAGCTGATCGTGGTATTTCCAGATGTTGGGCTTACAGAACCATCTTGCATAGCTTTACTTGGTGTTTCAAGTATAGTTTATTGACGAGGAGCAAGAGATGGGGCCGCTGCTTTTCCTTCTTTGAGCTTCATCAGAGGCTGTGATAGTATATCGAGAGAATCAGAATGTGAAAGATGCCTGCTTTTCCTCAATGGATTATTTACATGACATGGTTTCTGATTGCGAGGAGTTGATTGCTCCATTCGAGTATGCATTTTAAAGATAAACACTACACCGATACCAAGAATCGCTAAATACCTACCACGCTAAAGTATGAAATTAAATGAGAAGATTGCCAACTTAATTTCGATGTTCCTTCCTCTCCAATTACATCTATATTCCATTTAAATTTCATATTACTAGATTTCTGCATGTGCGTTGTACGTGCAACACACGTGATATGATTGGCTGTGTAGAGATTGATCATCCGCTTCAATTACAATACAACCAACAAACAAGAAAAATGGCTCTGGTTTATGGAGGGAGATAACACAAACAACCAACGTGATAATCACAATCTCCACAAAACTCGAATAACAATTGTGACAGCTTTAAAAGTATTGCATTCGTGTTGTACTTTCCTAGAAAATGAGTGACAAGAAATTTAGGGAATCGGTGCACTAATAACCAATATGATAATCACAGCCAATCTCCACGAAATTTGAATAAAAAAACAATAGACGAACAATAAATAACAAACTAAAGCCTTGTAATATATACATTCTTAGAATTTTTTTAAATAAGTTGGATTTTACCACGCTCAAATCCTCACGGAAAAAACCATGTACGCCTTCCACCAAAATAGAAAGATTGATATAATGGAGATCACTTGGAATAAACGAACCAATCACTCGTTGAATAGAGAATTGACCAATCCCATTAGTTTTCCAAAATAAGGATATTGATTAAATGAAACTTTTTCCTTTTTTTTTTTTAAATTCCAAATTATGAAACAAAATTGGAAAGAGGTCAATTTGAACGTTGAGACAGTTGAGTAGCACCGTCAATGAATCCATTTTTGCAAAAATTAAATAAGAATTGAAAGATAATCAAGAAAAAAAAAATCGCAATAGGAACTTTAGAAATAAGTTCATCTTGAGAAAACAGACTAATTAATGCACAACGAAATTATAATTTTCCCTCTTTGTGTAAACGAAAAAGGATAATCAATCAATTATAACAAAACCAAATTAACATGGTTCGAAAATTATCAATAGTGGCACCGTGGTCTTCTTGAACATCTCCCACGTGATCGTCATGCACTACACGGCGCGTGTGTATGCCTTAAATTTCACTCACGCTTGTTCCGTCTTCTCTTAAGGTGACGATCGACTAGGAGTTTTTAACTGGGCCAATATTTAGAACCTATTTTTAGTAGCTTTAAAACCTTTCCTAGGGGGTTCATCTATATTGTCTATTCATACAATCCAAACCAAAAAACATTCACAAATCTATTCAACTAGAAGAGAGGGCCACTAGCTATACGTAGCTAATAAGATTAAAGAGTGCACCATTGGGACATTGATAGGCACTTGTAAATTTGAAAAAAGTTTTCCTTGACGTCAATTGGCAGAAGGTTGACAAATGTGGTTTGACAGAGCTGATCAATGGTATTTCCAGAGGTTGGGCTTATAGAACCATCTTGCATAGCTTTACTAGGTGTTTCAAGTATAGTTTATTGACAAGGAGCAAGAGATGGTGCCACTACTTTCCTTCATTGAGCTTCATCAGAGGCTGTGATAGTGTATCTAGACAATCAGAATGTGAAAGATGTCTGCTTTACCTCAATGGATTAGTTACATGACATGGTTTCTGATTGCAATGAGTTGATTGCTCCATTCGAGTCTGCATTTTAAAGATAAACACTACACCAATACCAAGAATTGCAAAACACCTACCACGCTAGAGTATGAAATTAAACGAGAAGATTGCCAACTTAATTTCAATGTTCCTTCCTCTCCAATTACTTCTATATTCCATTTAAATTTCACATTACTAGTTTTCTGCACGTGCGTTGTACGTGCAACACACGCGATATGATTTGTTGTGTAGAGATTGATTATTCGCTTCAATTACAATACAGCCAACAAACACGAAAAATGGCTCCGGTTTATGGAGGGACATAACACTAACAACCAACGTGATAATCACAATCTCCACAAAGCTCGAATTACAATCGTGACAGCTTTAAAAGTATTGCATTCGTGTTGCACTTTCCTAGAAAATAAGTGAAAAGAAATTTATGAAATTGGTGCACTAATAACCAATATGATAATCACAGCCAGTCTCCACGAAATTTGAATAAAAAAAAACAATAGACGAACAATAAATAACAAAGTAAAGCCTTGTAACATATACATTCTTCAAATTTTTTAAAATAAGTTGGATTTTACCACGCTCAAATCCTCACGGAAAAACCATGTACGCCTTCCACCAATATAGAAAGATCTTCTCACTGATATAATGGAGATCACTTGAAATAAATGAACCAATCACTCGTTGAATAGAGAGTTGACCAATCCCATGAGTTTTCCAAAATAAGGATATTGATTAAATGAAACTTTTTCGTTTTTTTTTTAATTCCAAATTATGAAACAAAATTGGAAAGAGGTCAATTTAAACGTTGAGAAGGTTGAGTAGCACCGTCGATGAATCCATTTTTGCAAAAATTAAATAAGAATTGAAAGATAATCAAGAAAAAAAAATCGCGATAGGAACTTTAGAAATAAGTTCATCTTGAGAAAACGGACTAATTAATGCACAACGAAATTATAATTTTCCCTCTTTGTATAAACGAAAAAGGATAATCAATCAATTATAACAAAACCAAATTAACATGGTTCGAAAATTATCAATAGCGGCACCGTGGTCTTCTTGAACATCTCCCACGTGATCGTCATGCGCGCGTGTGTATGCCTTAAATTTTCACTCACACTTGTTCCGTCTTTTCTTAAGGTTACGATCGACTTGGAGTTTTTAACTGGGCCAATATTTAGAACCTATTTTTAGTAGCTTTAAAACCGTTCCTAAGGGGTTCATCTATATTGTCTATTCATACAATCCAAACCAAAAAACATTCACAAATCTATTCAACTGGAAGAGAGGGCCACTGGCTATACGTAACTAATAAGATTAAAGAGTGCACCATTGGGACATTGACAAGCACTTGTAAATTTGAAAAACGTTTTCCTTGACGTCAATTGGCAAAAGGTTGACAAATGTGGTTTGACAGAGCTGATCATGGTATTTCCAGAGGTTGGGCTTATAGAACCATCTTGCATAGCTTTACTTGCTGTTTCAAGTATAGTTTATTGACGAGGAGCAAGAGATGGTGCCGCTGCTTTTCCTTCTTTGAGCTTCATCAGAGGCTGTGATAGTGTATCGAGACAATCAAAAGGTAGATGCTTGTTTTTCCTCAATGGATTAGTTACATGACATGGTTTCTGATTGCGATGAGTTGATCGCTCCATTCGAGTCCGCATTTTAAAGATAAACACTACACCGATTCCAAGAATCGCAAAACACCTACCATGTAGAGTATGAAATTAAATGAGAAGATTGCCAACTTAATTTCAATGTTCCTTCCTCTCCAATTACTTCTATATTCCATTTAAATTTCACATTACTAGTTTTCTGCACGTGCGTTGTACGTGCAACACACGAGATATGATTGGCTGTGTAGAGATTGATTATCCGCTTCAATTACAATACAGCCAACAAACAAGAAAATGGCCCTGGTTTATGGAGGGAGATAACACTAACAGCCAACGTGATAATCACAATCTCTACAAAACTCGAATAACAATCGTGACAGCTTTAAAAGTATTGCATTCGTGTTGCACTTTCCTAGAAAATAAGTGAAAATAAATTTAGGGAATCGGTGCACTAATAACCAATATGATAATCACAGCCAGTCTCCAAGAAATTTGAATAAAAAAAACAATAGACGAACAATAAATAACAAACTAAAGCCTTGTAATATATACATTCTTAGAATTTTTTTAAATAAGTTGGATTTTACCACGCTCAAATCCTCACAGAAAAACCATGTACGCCTTCCACCAAAATAGAAAGATTGATATAATGGAGATCACTTGAAATAAACGAACCAATCACTCGTTGAATAGAGAATTGACCAATCCCATTAGTTTTCCAAAATAAGGATATTGATTAAATGAAACTTTTTCCTTTTTTTTTTTTAAATTCCAAATTATGAAACAAAATTGGAAAGAGGTCAATTTGAACGTTGAGACAGTTGAGTAGCACCGTCAATGAATCCATTTTTGCAAAAATTAAATAAGAATTGAAAGATAATCAAGAAAAAAAATCGCGATAGGAACTTTAGAAATAAGTTCATATTGAGAAAACGGACTAATTAATGCACAACGAAATTATAATTTTCCCTCTTTGTGTAAATGAAAAAGGATAATCAATCAATTATAACAAAACCAAATTAACATGGTTCGAAAATTATCAATAGTGTCACTGTGGTCTTCTTGAACATCTCCCACGTGATCGTCATGCACTACACGACGCGTGTGTATGCCTTAAATTTTCACTCACGCTTCTTCCGTCTTCTCTTAAGGTTACGATCGACTTAGAGTTTTTAGCTGGGCCAATATTTAGAACCTATTTTTAGTAGCTTTAAAACCTTTCCTAAGGGGTTCAGCTGCATTGTCTATTCATACAATCCAAACCAAAAAACATTCACAAATCTATTCAACTAGAAGAGAGGGCCACTAGCTATACGTAACTTATAAGATTAAAGAGTGCACCATTGGGACATTGATAGGCACTTGTAAATTTGAAAAAAAGTTTTCCTTGACATGAATTGGCAGAAGGTTGACAAATGTGGTTTGACAGAGCTGATCATGGTATTTCCAGAGGTTGGGCTTATAGTACCATCTTACATAGCTTTGCTTGGTGTTTCAAGTATAGTTTATTGACAAGGAGCAAGAGATGGTGCCGCTGCTTTTCCTTTTTTGAGCTTCATCAAAGGCTGTGATAGTGCATCGAGACAATCAGAAGATGAAAGATGCCTGCTTTTCCCCAATGGACTAGTTACATGACATGGTTCTGATTGCGATGAGTTGATTGTTCCTTTCGAGTTTGCATTTTAATGATAAACACTACACCGATACCAAGAATCGCAAAACACCTACCACGCTAGAGTATGAAATTAAATGGAAAGATTGACAACTTAATTTCAATGTTCCTTCATCTCCAATTACTTCTATATTCCATTTAAATTTCACATTACTAGTTTTCTGCACGTGCGTTGTACGTGCAAAACACATGATATGATTGGCAATATAGAGATTGATTATTCGCTTCAATTACAATACAGCCAACAAACAAGAAAAAGGGCTCTGGTTTATGGAGGGAGATAACACTAACAGCCAACGTGATAATCACAATCTCCACAAAACTTGAATGACAATCGTGACAGCTTTAAAAGTATTGCATTCGTGTTGCACTTTCCTAGAAAATGAATGAAAAGAAATTTAGGGAATCGGTGCACTAATAACCAATATGATAATCACAGCCGGTCTCCACGAAATTTGAATAAAAAAAAAAAGAATAGACGAACAATAAATAACAAAGTAAAGCCTAGTAATATATACATTCTTCGAAAAAATTTAAATAAGTTGGATTTTACCACGCTCAAATCCTCACTGAAAAACCATGTACGCCTTCCGCCCAAATAGATAGATCTTCTCAAAGATATAATGGAGATCACTTGAACTAATTGAACCAATCACTCGTTGAATAGAGTGTTGACCAATCCCATTATTTTTCCAAAATTAGGATATTGATTAAATGAAACTTTTCCTTTTTTTAAAAAAAATTCCAAATTATGAAACAAAATTGGAAAGAGATCAATTTGAACGTTGAGACGGTTGAGTAGCACCGTCAATGAATCCATTTTTGCAAAAATTAAATAAGAATTGAAAGATAATCAAGGGAAAAAAAATTGCGATAGGAATTTTAGAAATAAGTTCATATTGAGAAAACGGACTAATTAATGCACAACGAAATTGGATTTTTCCCTCTTTCTGTAAATAAAATAAGATAATCAATCAATTATAGAAAAACCAAATTAACATGGTTCGACAATTATCAATAGTGTCACTCTGATCTTCTTGAACATCTCCCACATGATCGTCATGCACTACACGACGAGTGTGTATGCCTTAAATTTTCACTCACGCTTGTTTCGTCTTCTCTTAAGGTTACGATCGACTTGGAGTTTTTAGCTGGGCCAATATTTAGAACCTATTTTTAGTAGCTTTAAAACCTTTCATAAGGGGTTTAGCTATATTGCCTATTCATACAATTCAAGCCAAAAAACATTCACAAATATATTCAACTAGAAGAGAGGGCCATTGGCTATACGTAACCAATAAGATTAAAGAGTGCACCATTGGGACATTGTCAGGCACTTGTAAATTTGAAAAAAGTTTTCCCTGATGCGAATTGGCAGAAGGTTGACAAATGTGGTTTGGAGGAGATCATGGTATTTCCAGAGGTTGGGCTTAAAGAACCATCTCGCACAACTTTACTTGGTGTTTCAAGTATAGTTTGTTGACGAGGAGTAAGAGATGGGGCAGCTGCTTTTCCTTCTTTGAGCTTCATCAGAGGCTGTGATAGTGTATCGAGAGAATCAGAAGGTGAAAGATGCCTGCTTTTCCTCAATGGATTAGTAACATGACATGGTTTCTGATTGCAAGGAGTTGATTGCTCCATTCGAGTTTGCATTTTAAAGATAAACAATATATCGACACCAAGAATCGCAAAACACCTACCACGCTAGAGTATGAACTTAAGTTTGCATTTTAAAGATAAACACTACTCCTATACCAAGAATCGCAAAACACCTACCACACTAGAGTATGAAATTAAACGAGAAGATTGCCAACTTAATTTCAATGTTCCTTCATCTCCAATTACTTTTATATTCCATTTAAATTTCACATTACTAGTTTTCTGCACGTGCGTTGTACGTGCAACACACGTGATATGATTGGCTGTGTAGAGATTGATTATCTGCTTCAATTACAATACATCCAACAAACAAAAAAAAGGGCTCTAGTTTATGGAGGGAGATAACACTAACAGCCAACGTGATAATCACAATCTCCACAAAACTCGAATGACAATCGTGATAGCTTTAAAAGTATTGCATTCATGTTGCACTTTCCTAGAAAATGAATGAAAAGAAATTTAGGGAATCGGTGCACTAATAACCAATATGATAATCACAGCCGGTCTCCACGAAATTTGAATAAAAAAAAAAAGAATAGACGAACAATAAATAACAAAGTAAAGCCTAGTAATATATACATTCTTCGAAAAAATTTAAATAAGTTGGATTTTACCACGCTCAAATCCTCACTGAAAAACCATGTACGCCTTCCGCCCAAATAGATAGATCTTCTCAAAGATATAATGGAGATCACTTGAACTAATTGAACCAATCACTCGTTGAATAGAGTGTTGACCAATCCCATTATTTTTCCAAAATTAGGATATTGATTAAATGAAACTTTTCCTTTTTTTAAAAAAAATTCCAAATTATGAAACAAAATTGGAAAGAGATCAATTTGAACGTTGAGACGGTTGAGTAGCACCGTCAATGAATCCATTTTTGCAAAAATTAAATCAGAATTGAAAGATAATCAAAGAAAAAAGAATTGCGATAGGAACTTTAGAAATAAGTTCATATTGAGAAAACGGACTAATTAATGCACAACGAAATTATAATTTTCCCTCGTTGTGTAAATAAAATAAGATAATCAATCAATTATAACAAAACCAAATTAACATGGTTCGACAATTATCAATAATGTCACTGTTGTCTTCTTGAACATCTCCCACGTGATCGTCATGCACTACACGACGCGTGTGTATGCCTTAAATTTTCACTCACGCTTGTTTCGTCTTCTCTTAAGTTTACAATCGACTTAGACTTTTAGCTGGGCCAATATTTAGAACCTATTTTTAGTAGCTTTAAAACCTTTCATAAGAGGTTCCGCTATATTGTCTATTCATACAATAACCAAAAAAACATTCACAAATCCATTCAACTAGAAGAGAGGGCCGCTGGCTATATGTGACTAATAAGATTAAAGAGTGCACCATTGGGACATTGACACGCACTTGTAAATTTGAAAAAAGTTTTCCCTGACGTGAGTTGGCTGAAGGTTGACAAATGTGATTTGACAGAGCTGATCATGGTATATCCAAAAGTTGGGCTTACAGAACCATCTTGCACAGCTTTACTTGGTGTTTCAAGTATAGTTTATTGACGAGGTGCAAGAGATGGGGCCGCTGCTTTTCCTTCTTTGAGCTTCATCAGAGGCTGTGATAGTGTATCGAGAGAATCAGAATGTGAAAGATGCATGCTTTTCCTCAATGGATTAGTAACATGACATGGTTTCTGATTGTGAGGAGTTGATTGCTCCATTCGAGTCACGTAAAATTTCTATTTGTGATTATCGATACCAAGAATCGCAAAACACCTACCACGCTAGAGTATGAAATTAAATGAGAAGATTGCCAACTTAATTTCAATGTTCCTTCCTCTCCAATTACTTCTATATTCCATTTAAATTTCACATTACTAGTTTTGTGCACGTGCGTTGTACGTGCAACACATGTGATGTGCTTGGCTGTTTAGAGATTGATTATCCGCTTCAGTTACAATACAGCCAACAAACAAGAAAAATGGCTCTGGTTTATAGAGGGAGATAACACTAACAGCCAACGTGATAATCACAATATCGCAAAACTCAAATAACAATCGTGACAACTTTAAAAGTATTGCATTCGTGTTGCACTTTCCTAGAAAATGAAAAGAAATTTAGGGAATCAGTGCACTAATAACCAATATGATAATCACATCCAGTCTCCATGAAATTTGAATAAAAAAAACAATAGACGAACAATAAATAGCAAAGTAAATCCTTGTAGTATATACATTCTTCAAAATATTTTAAATTAGTTGGATTTTACCACGCTCAAATCCTCACTAAGAAACCATATACGCCATACACCGAAATAGAAAGATCTTCTCACAAATATAATGGAGATCACTTGAAATAATTGAACCAATCACTCGTTGAATAGAGAGTCGAGCAATCCCGTGAGTTTTCCAAAATAAGGATATTGATTAAGTAAAACTTTTCGTTTTTTTAAAAAAAAATTCCAATTTATGAAACAAAAATGGAAAGAGGTGAATTTTAACGTTGAGATGGTTGAATAGCACCGTCATTGAATCCATTTTTGTAAAAACTAAATAAGAATTGGAAGATAATCAAGGAAAAAAAATCGTGATAGGAACTTTAGAAATAAGTTCATATTGAGAAAACAGACTAATTAATGCACAACTAAATTATAATTTCCCCTCTTTGTGTAAATAAAATAGGATAATCAATCAATTATAACAAAACCAAATTAACATGGTTCGACGATTATCAATAGTGTTACTGTGGTCTTCTTGAACATCTCCCACGTGATCGTCATGCACTACACAACGCGTGTGTATGCCTTAAATTTTCACTCACCCTTGTTTCGTCTTCTCTTCAGTTTTCGATCGACTTGGAGTTTTTAGCTAGGCCAATATTTAGAACCTATTTTTAGTAGCTTTAAAACCTTTCAAAAGGGGTTCAGCTATATTGTCTATTCATACAATCCAAACCAAAAAAACATTCACAAATCTATTCAACTAGAAGAGAGGGCCACTGGCTATACGTAATTAATAAGATTCTTCAAATTTTTTTAAATAAGTTGGATTTTAAATATACATTTTTCAAAAAAATTTAAATAAGTTGGATTTTACCACGCTCAAATCCTCACTGAGAAACCACGTACGCCTTCCAACCAAATGGAAAGATCTTCTCACAGATATAATGGAGATCACTTGAAATAATTGATCCAATCACTCGTCGAATAGAGAGTTGACCAATCCCATGAGTTTTCCAAAATAAGGATATTGATTAAATGAAACTTTTCATTTTTTTTTTAAAAAATTCCAAATTATGAAACAAAATTGGAAAGAGGTGAATTTGAACATTGAGATGGTTGAGTAGCACCGTCAATGAATCCATTTTTGCAAAAAATTAAATAAGAATTGAAAGATAATCAAGGAAAAAAAATCGTGATAGGAACTTTAGAAATAAGTTCATATTGAGAAAACGGACTAATTAATGCACAACGAAACTATAATTTTCCCTCTTTGTGTAAATAAAATAGGATAATCATTGAATTATAACAGAACCAAATTAACATGGTTCGACAATTATCAATAGTGTCACTGTGGTCTTCTTGAACATCTCCCACGTTATCGTCATGCACTACACGTGGATGATTTGGACTCAAATTAATAGAAATTTCATCAAAGGATTGCTTCTCAACTTTGTCATCATCGTCGATAAGTTGGTCTTTAAGAAATATAACATCTCTACTTCTGACAATTTCTTGCCCACTAGATTCTATAGTATGTACCCAAAATCTTTGTGGCTTTGACCCAAGAAATACATTGTTTCTCACCTTATTATCGAACCTGAATTTTCATCTTTCGAAATATGAACCAATGCTTTGCAGTCAAATCTCAAATGATAACAAGATACCTCTTTTCCATCCAAACTCTATTCGAAACATCATTGTCTAAAGATGCTGCAAGAGATAGATTTATTAGATGGCACAAGGTTTTCATGCCCTCCATCTAAAAGTGTTTTGGTAGTTTCCCATGAGACAACTACACGACCCTTTCCTCGATTATTTTCTTCGCGCTCTCGATCATACCATTTTTCTGATGTATTTTTTCTGGAGTTTTCTCAAGCCTGATGCCATGAACTTTGCAACACCTTTCACACGACCCATGTACTCATCATCATTATTAGTTCGAACTACTTTTTAGTGTCTACTTATTTTCCTTTAAACCTTAGCATGAAATTCTTTGAACACATTTTACACTTGATCTTTAGATTTCAAACTGAATGCCTAAATCTTTATTGGATGATCATCAATACATGTCATAAAATAAAGTGTACCTCCAAGAGATTTCGTTGGCATAGAAAAGACTTTGGAAAGAACCAAATAAAGAATATTTGATTTTTGAATCAATTTGTTGGCTTGAACCCATGGGATGGATACCTAAAATTTCAAAATGTGAAAATTAGCACGCCATCAAGGATATGAAATCTAATTGAATGTAATGAGGGAGGTAACAATATACAATCACAATTAGTGAGAAGAGAAAGTTGTCGAATGAGATTTTGGAAAGCACGACTAAAAAATTATTGCAATTCAGAGATGACTAAAAAGACATTTAGCCCTGAGTAATGTTATTCATCCCCACTGGGGATGAAAACACAATTTACGTGTCGTTAATGCGGCATTAAATGATAGATGAAATTAAATAAGTCATTTCATTTCACATTTCATTTAACATATCATTTAAAGCCACATAAACTGTGTTTTTATCCTCACTGGGGATGAATAACATTACTCTTTAGCCCTTAATTGAGCCTCATTTTTTAGAGTAGAATTTGTAAAAAGTAATTTTTTGATGAACGTAATGAANTTTAAAGCCACATAAACTGTGTTTTTATCCTCACTGGGGATGAATAACATTACTCTTTAGCCCTTAATTGAGCCTCATTTTTTAGAGTAGAATTTGTAAAAAGTAATTTTTTGATGAACGTAATGAAAGTAGATTTTATTTCAAAAAAAAAAAAAAAAAAATCATGTACAAATTATTTTATTGAAAAATGTGCATTTAAAAATAAATTTAGTTAAAATTTAATTTTATGGAATGATGCTCATGCTCTAATGTGGGCTTATTGTAAATAGAGGTGCATAAATTGGCAAAAAATATATGAAATGACTCAAATGAGGGTATGATTCATTTTTCAAAATCCATTTATTCCTAAACTTATTTTTAATCATATATTTTATAAAAAATCATAATTTTCGTGAACTTTTCAATGCATTTCATCATTTTTTATTAAAATTTTGATTTTTAGTTAAATTATGTTTTACAATAAATAATGGGAGAGGATGAAAATCGCTGGCCAGAATAATTTCGTATAATAATTATCTCCTCGAGAAGCAACTATGGCGTCCTCTGCAGCAACAGTTGGATTGTCCTATTTCCCATCTTCTTCAAAAATCACGAACAACAAATACCACAAACCCCTCTCAGTCTCAATCAGATCTTTTAATCACAAGAAGAAAAATCAACCGAATAATAGAGAATTTATTGTAAAAGCCTCCGTGGGTGCAAGTCGGCCCCCTTCCGCCACCGCTGGGCTGTATTCCGCCGAGCAATTCGAACTCACCGTAGAGAACGTTGACAAAGTTCTTGAGAACGTCAGGCCTTACCTCATCGCGGACGGCGGAAATGTCGATGTTGTGTCCGTTGAAAGCGGCGTCGTTTCGCTCAAGCTTCAAGGTGCGTGCTTATTTTTTTTGAAGATCTTTTTTACAAATTATCGTGCATTCTTTAGAAAATAGAATTAGCATGATGGAATTTGCAGCGGTAATTGATCTAACATCAATTCAGTAGAAGTAGTTGTGGGAAAAACTGGTTGTATTATGGAGCAAAAGCGTAATTCGTCCTGTTTTTCTGCCAGAACTTCAGATTTATATTTGCAGATTTTTCCGTTCTTCTTTGTTGGTCGTAGAACAATCATAAAGACTTAAACTTTCAGAACCCAAATCGTTTCAGAAAATTAAATCAACACCAAAAAAAAAAAAAGAAGGAAGAAAAACTAGAATTTTCATGAAAATGTCATGCATATCTAAGAAGAATTAAACCATAAACCAGGGAACATACATATTGTTCAATTAAAGCAGTAAAATAAGAAGATGTACCTGTAGCAACAGACTGTCTTAATAATAGGCCTTTTTTGTATATGGACGCCGCTAGATTCTGATGCTGATGCCTACAAAACTTCTACACATAGAAAGAGATCCTAACAAAGATACAGGAGATCACTAGAATTACTCAAAAAAATCACCAATTGGACAGAGAACTAAACAAAGGAAGGAAACCGTAATTGGAAACCCAAAAGAGGGGAGAGTGGCATAGAAGCCAGAAAGGAAACTAAAATCCTCAAAGAAGAAGATAGACTTTCTCTCCTGTGATTTGCCGAATCAATTGCAACCGGTACAACATAAAATTGAATAATACCCAAAAGAGTGCCCAAGCTACCCTTTAAAGTCTGGTACACAGCAATCAAGCTAAACGCTGTCGTTTTGGAAACTAATATTCTGCTATTAAAATATAATGAACAAAATAACAACCGGCATAAGCTTCAGCGACATGCGCACCAGAATATTAGTTTCCAAAATGTCAGTGTTTAGTTTGATTGTATTTGGTGGGTGGGTTGGGGGGGGGGGGTGGGGTGGAGTTATAAATGAAAAACCAATTTAGCTTCTAGGAAACATCACTGCTGGTGTATCACTGTTTTTATGAAGCCTCACCTGCAGTATTAAATTTAAAAGGATGAATCATTTTTTGTCTTAATTCATAGTAAGCCCTTGTTTGATCCCCATTTTTTTTTTCAAAAAAAAAATAATAAATAAAAAATAAAAAATATATATATCTCTTCTTTTCAACCACAAATTATTCAATAAAATAATATTACATACATATCCAAAACTTTTCCTTATTTTTTAACCACACATTCTTCATCAATCTACTATTCCAAAATGCATTTTACACCAAAAATGGGGCTCAAACAGGCCCTAAATGTGGCCTTGGGACTAACCGTACTTCGTGTGTCTCGTACGGAACAAAATGGTTGGTACGAGCATCATATAGTAAATGAATCTTTTGAGCCAAACTTAATCAATCTTGATTGCTTTTTTTGGATATTTTCTTTTCAACTAGCTTTATGAAACTTATCTTCACTGCGCGATAACACCTAACACGTTATGTAAGGCCAAAGTCCAGATTGTAATGCACTTAATTGCTTATTGAAGTTGTTTTGGTATTAACATTACAGCTTTTACCTATCAAAAAAAAAAAAACATTACAGCTTCGATATTTTTTTTTTGATAACCATGGATGTCCGGGCCAGCTTACGCGCACCTCGAATTTTTTTTTTTTTGATAACCATGGATGTCCGGGCCAGCTTACGCGCACCTCGACTAATTCCACGGGGCAACATTACAGCTTTGATATTAAAGCTAAATGTTTGCTCGAGGAATTATAGATCGCTTTGATAATCTTCTGTTTTCAAGTGTCAACAGTGTCTTGGCTACAGATCTATATGAGAATGATTTTTGGCTGGTTATAACATATGAATATTGCTGCCATTTATTTTATGCATTTGGCCTAAGTATTGATGCTTACAGTGTTTGGGGACACTGATAAACTGACATAAGAATCTTGATTGCCTTCTAATGCACGAGTGTATATGGCATTTCTTTGCTTCGAAGAATCAGGACAGATTGTTTGAAATTAAAGGCCTGTTTTTAGTTTTAGAAGGCCAATTCCTTCTCAACAAGGGATATGGAGCTCTTTCAGCTAACTGTGGTGAAACATGCATTCCCCTGCATGTGATAGAAATTTCTTAGTTAGTAATCTGGAACATAGGTAAAGATGAGTTGTCCCCCACTTTTTCAATTTTTTTCCAAACTAAGGTTCTTTCCAATTAATTCTTTGGATCAACCATTATCCTGTAAGGATCAATAATTAAACAATACTCCAGTCATATAGCTGACAGTCATATAATAACCTTAGTTTATTCTTTTTATAGTAGCATATTTTACTGAAACTCTGGAACTGAAAAGGGAGCCAATCACTCCATGAGACTGAACCTAAACGTGGTCTCAACAGATAGATGTTAATATAATGAATTAGGATTCATGGATAACGATTTTGTCTTTTAAAGTCCGACTGTATAGTGAATCAATCAAACATCAACCCATGAGATGGTAAATTTCTGAGGTGGAGTCATCAGAATTTATGCCAGTGAGGTCCATATTAGGGTCAGGATTTGCTTCACATCATACTGAGTTTTCTTCTGTTTTACTCCCTTTTTAATGGAATTAAAACAGTAATAGTCATTCTTCCTTTGTCTTGGACGCCTCAAGCACATGTTAATGATGCCATGCATCAGGAAAAATTGCAGCCATGGTCCGAACATTTGGGGTCGTTGGAAGTTTGGTCCCTAACCTTCTTTTTCTGGAGCAAGTTGGATCATTTGGACTGCTTCATCCAAAATCAGGTGTTAAATTCATTAAAAAGACAATTCTGCCCTCAAGTTTAGTTAAGCAAAAATTAAAGAAGAAAAAGGAAATTGTAAAAAAGAGACAGGGTGCTTCATAAGTGTTGGGGAAGGGGGATGACTGGGCTGGACAGGGGGGAAGGAGACAGGGTGCTTCATAAGTTGAAGGTTGATGACCCAAATGGCATAAAAAGTTGGGGAAGTTTCTTATTAACAATCTTCCCACCTTGCTCCTCTTCCTGCTCCTTCCCTTACTTTTAATAGAAAATATTGGTACAAGAAGAAAAATTCAATGTCAAATTCTCATAACCCTTGCTCAATGTCTCTAACAAACTCTATCATGTTGCCAATAAACTCCCACCTTCTTATGTCCTGGCATCTCTCAGGTACTATGTTTAGCACATTAAGCCTGGGACTAGTTTATCCATGCCCATACTTTCCATCTTATTTGAAAACAACCTAACAATTCAATCTTGTATTTTTTTCACTACTTCCATCGGGGCCCAAGCCTAACTTTTGAAAGACTTCAGACTTCTCTTCTAAAAAAACGCGGCACCAGAGCTTATGGTTGCAGCTTACATTGAAATTTCATTTTAATTGTGCATCACAAATGGTCAAGCAATTTAATGGACATCCAAATTCAATGTAACCCAACAAAAAGCATTGTAGGGAAAGGATTTGCTAACATGGAACCCTAAGGATGATGGGCATAAAGATTTTGAATCAAGGTGCGTAAGAATTGGAAGAGACCTCATCGAGTGGAATTAATGTGATGAAAATGAGCACGTAGGCATAATGAGATAACTTTGGCACTTGTATACAATAGTTATCCTCAGTCTTTATGCATATGTGTACATTGTTTAGGTTGGATTTTGGGATTTTATTCCATGGGAGATCATTTTAATGAGCTTCAGCATATAGTTTTGGGCTTTAAGGCGGTGAAAATTAAGATGATCAATGGAGTTGTATGCTTTGTTCTTAGGGATGTGATGAATCATATAAGCACACTGCCTCAACTGTCTTGAGGAACAGAGAAGTATGGTAGACTGGTATTTTGAGAACGAATTTCTTTCAGCTGGCAGCATATACTTGCATTGCTGCCTTTTTCCTTTCTGGTTTTTTGAAGGCATTTTCTGCCATGTATATATTTACTTTTATTTCTGTGTACTAGGAGTGAGTTTGTTTATGTTCGCTTGTGCTTCTCGTTCTGATTCTTAGCCAGACATATCTTTTTATTATCCGCCGTCTTTACCTGTACTTCATGAATGAACAACAGGAGCATGTGGAAGCTGTCCTAGCTCAACCACTACCATGAAAATGGGTATAGAAAGAGTTCTCAAGGAAAAATTTGGAGACGCAATCAAGGATATTTGCCAAATAAATGATGAACAAATTAGTGAGACAACCGTTGAGGTCAGTTTATATCTAATCTTCGTATGTATGATAAATAAATGCCTCAAGACTTGAATACAGTAGGTCTCACATTCAGCTTACTTAAATATGTACAGGCAGTGAATGGTCATTTAGACATTCTGAGACCAGCCATTAAGAATTTTGGTGGGAGTGTGGAAGTGTTATCGATCACGGACGGGAATTGCCAAGTAAAATACGAGGGACCTGATTCAATTGGATCGGGAATTAAAGCGGCTATAAAGGAGAGGTTTCCTGATATTGTCGATGTCGTGTTTACTAACTAGAGGATAATCTTTTTGCCAACTTTCATGAAGGCATTTTTTCATGGCTTTGGAGAGTAAATTTTGGCAGTTTCAGTGCCAGGAATGTAATTCTATGTACAGATACCTTGTACCTAAGAATTTCTCTTGAACTAAGTAGCTCGGATAAGGGCAAGAGTTGAATAAAGACTGCTTTTGACATAAGAATATGTTCTGTTCATTTCTGCCGACATTGACAATGCTTTATTCCTTGATAAAACAGTCACTGTTGGTTAGGTTTCAGAAGAACGGCCTCCAAGTTGTCATTTTGCCGCTATATTAGCAGCAATTTAACTACTACTCACGTTTGTTCATGCCACGTCACCAACCTAATTACTATTGATCCAATAGAATAAAATAAAATAAATTGTTTATCTTTGAGACATAAATGCTGAGGATTATTTAAACTGTCCACTAATTCTCAGAG
The DNA here is from genome assembly GCA_903798405.1 of Fraxinus platypoda. Classification (NCBI taxonomy): domain Eukaryota; kingdom Viridiplantae; phylum Streptophyta; class Magnoliopsida; order Lamiales; family Oleaceae; genus Fraxinus; species Fraxinus platypoda. The sequence continues at coordinate 20,277 of CAIGRT010161779.1, forward strand.
GGAAAAAGGGTCGCTCTCTGTCTCGATAAATATTACGATCGCATTTACATATGCGGCCTGCCCGCTGCAGGGTTTGTATATGATGACCTGCCTTTTATAAATAAACAGAAATGATCGAGTCCTCTCAGGGTCACTGAGGTAAGTATCCGGTCGTAAACTTCTGGGTCTCGTGGGATTAGTCAATGTGCGTGTAAGTTGGTCCGGACATCCACGGTTATCAAAAAAAAATGTTCATCAAATACACTCTTATAAGCAAATACAACTGACATAATTATCTTGTTACTAAATAATATAATTTGATATTTACGGAATATTTTCCAATTATGTCATGCCATTGGTGACTTTATTAATATCGTGAATGTTTTCTGTAAAGATTAATTTACATATACCAATGAAAATTTACTGGTCAAGCATTTGATATATGGTATGTAAATCAAATAATTATTTGTAAAAAAAATTAACGCAGTTCCTTTTATGCCATAAGTATATCCTTTTAAATGAAGCGATCGTATTTATAAAAAGTTAATGCATGTTGATTTTTTATCTAAGGTCCTGTTTGATTGCCACATTTTTCATGGAAAATGTGGCATTCGAGGAAAACGAATTTCACTTTGACCGTTTGATTGCAACGTGAAATGTAAATCGAATTCCAAGGTACAACCACTTTAAGCTGCATTTTCTTTGTTTTCATGGGAAACGAATTCCTATGAGTTTGGCGGGTTTTTATTTTCCAACTAACAAGAAATTGGAATTCTTTCGGCTTTTGCCTATCAAATGGACCCTAAATTTGAAATAGTACAATAGCTTAACAAATTGAGGGCTGCATTATAAAGTTTAGACAACTGTAATGACCAATCAAAACTCAAACTAGTAATTCATGAAGAATAGCATTTTTAGCTTTGCTTTTAAGCGATCAATTTTTTTTCCCAATAAGTCCGCTGTCGAATCCCGGTCTTATTTGAATATGTATTTTTTTTTCTTATACGAGATAGAAGTTAATTGTTTTGATAGTACAATCAGGGGCGGACGCAGAACTTTATCATTGGGGGGCACAATCGAATTTGCAAAGAAGTTGAGAGAAATTTTACAATCGAAAATTTACGTTCAAAAAAATCATACCCCATGTAATTTTACATCCGAAAATTTACATGGAATATGATTTTTTCGGATGTAAAATTTCGAAATTTTTTGAAAATTTCCT
>CAIGRT010161800.1:0-13114 GCA_903798405.1 Fraxinus platypoda
CATAAATAAACTATAAATTGTTCAACTAATAAGATTTAATAAGAAAAAAATTATTAATTTGTTTAGAAAAAATAAAAGAAATTGATTTATCCAATATAAAAAAAAAAATCGGTTCTTCGGTTCTTGGTCTAGAACCAAGAATCGAGAACCGAACCAAACCATTCGGTTCTCGATTCGAATACCCGTTCGGGTATTTCATTTTTAAAAAATCGCTCGATTCAGTTCGGTTCGGTTTGGTTCCGGTTCGGACATTTTGCCCAGCCCTAGATGTCATAACTCATAACTACTACGAAAGCTACATATTATTGAAATAAGTATTTAAAACTCACTTTTTTTATTTAACTTTAATCATAGATTCTTGAAAAGATTACATTGTTTTATATTTCTTTATAACTTTTTTCACCTTTTAACATTATCTTAGACATAAAAGTTGTTAAAGTTGCCCAATTAAATATGTAATTTGCGATTAGCTTAGAGTATCTCCAAAGGGCTCTCTATTTTTAAAGAGCATATTATATCATTTGAAGAGTATCTATAAATTTAGAAAGTTAAAATTTTGAAGTACTCTAATAAACTCTATATATTTAACACTTAATTTTATAAATCGAAAAAATATTTATTATATTTCTTTATCTTTTATTTTAACTATCCTTTCTTTAAATTATTTTATTATTTTCCTACATTGAAAATTGAAACACTTTGAATACATTTAATTATAAAGAATGAGAATTTGGAGAGCCAAATTCACTTTCTAAATTAAAATGTTAATTTAAAGATTTTTTGAAAAATGATTTTAAATGTTAACTCTTTAAAATAGAGAGGATCTCATGTTTAAATAGTCTCTTGGAGATACTCTTGAGCTTGTATAAGTGAAAAAGAAAAGTGAAATAAAATTATGGCTCCAATTTTCAAAATTGAAATGGCACAAGTAGCATCAATTCATCTATGAAGAAATCATTGTTAATAAAATACACTTTTGAGAATAATGAGTTTTGGAATAATGATTTTTTAGAGAATATGTGGTGATTTAACAAAATATTTTTATTATGAGATTGTATGGTTGAAAATGACTTCTCAAAAAATAATTTTATTTTAATGGTTGTCAAACAGTTATAAAACCATATTTTTAAAAGATTTCTCCGAATCATTGATTTATTATGAACAATCTAATTGTGAATTTAGTTCTTGTGTGGCCTCTATTTGGGTTTGATTTTATTTTGTTTAATTTTTTTCAATGAATAAATAGTTGATAAGTAAATATTACTTCTAAACTTATTAAACCCTGTTTAGTGGAAATTAAAATCAAATTAAATGTGTGGTTAAAAAGTTGTGAATCCTATAAAACATATGNGACTTTGACTTATATTAAAATCTGGATTTTAATTTTTATAAAACAGAGATTATTTATGTTGTTAATTAATATTTGACTTTGAAAATTAGAATTGTAAAAGAAGAAAATGAAACTCAAACGCAATATTTGTTTGTTTTAACCTTCTTTCTTAATTGTTACGGTTAAAAACAATTTAAAAGTTTAAGTTATTAGATATTGAATAGTGTTCAACATTCTTCTCATGCATAAGTTTAAAATATCAATCGATGACACCTAAATTTAGAAGGACCTCTTAAAATCTCTGTATTAATGAAATCTTTATAAATTCACTAATTATTAAGAATACCTAATTTTCAAGGATTTCATTGAATTTCAATAAAATCTCTATTGAGGACGCTTAAATTTTAATGGTTTTCATTAAAATTTCAACTGAGGATACCTAAATTTAGAAAAAAAAAATTAAATCTATCACAATATCAATTAAGGACACGAACACAAAAATTAATAGAGTGTTCTCAACTAAAATTTTGAAGGATTTTAAAATATTATAAATCGTAATGAATTTCGTAGATTTAAATATATTTTCACAAATTGCATAAGAATCTTATCAAATATTATGAAATTTCAAACGATTTGATTATATGTATTTTTAAAATTGAAATTCATTCAGTTGTTTCAAAATCTTTCTATTGTTATAAAATTAAAGGAATAAAAGAGAAACATAGAGAATAAATAGAGGAAAAAAAATAGTGAGTCAAAATTCAAATGTGTATTTTTTATTTTATAATCAAGACCCGTATTTATAGGATTCAAAGTGAGTTACAATTGGAATAAAATAGACTTTCTACATTAGATAAGACTTATCTATATATCATGATAACACTAAATAATCATCAATAATTATTTCATTATTTTATAATACTCCCCCTTTGATAATTATTTGCACAATAACTATCTAATTGAAACCTTGTTGGCAAAAATCCGATGGTAAAAAATATTAACAAGTGAAAAAATAGTACAAATAATTTAGGGTAATAAACTGTTGTCTCGTTAAAGCTTGTCAAGAAAATTCAATGGGACGAAACTTGATCGAAGGAAAAAAAGTACACTACTCTCCCTAATTTCAATTCTTGTATCAAGCGATTCATGTCTTGTATGTCAATGTCTTTAAGAAAATTCGATGGTACAAAACTTGATGACTATAGTAACATGACGATTCAAAAAATATCTATTGTTGATCTCTTCAGAAGTTTCATACATATCAAAGTATTATTTTGAGTGTAAATACCTTGTATGTTATACACATTGATCACACAAAGAATATGCCTCGTTAAAGCCTTATTAGAAAAAAAAATTGTGGGAAAAATTCTCATAAAGCAAAAGAGTACATTATTCTTTTGAATACGTTATAAAAGTTACTTCATTAAAAACCTTGTTAGGAAAACCTAATGAGTCAAAACATTGGTCAAGGAAAAAGGAGTACAACGTGTATTCTCCCCCTCATGATAATAGTACTTGAATTATATGCTTCAAACATAAAATCCTTCAAAGGATAGTATTAAAATCATACAAGATAAGTTGGCTATAATCACATTTATTAAATGCAAATCAGATTCCATACATTGTCAGATTAATAAAATAGATACTTGTGATTATATCCACCACATGATAATTTATCTATTTATATAATTCTTTTCGAAATTCATTATGTAAAGAATCGTACATTTTATATTACAACTTTACTTTTTCTATTTCATTTCACATAAGTATACATTTTCAGATTTTCAGACTACAGGTCCAGAAACTTTAGATTTCTCTAGTAATTTATTTAGGATGTGTCCTTTTTATTTGATCAATTATTATTTCAATCGATATATTTCGACACATTTATTTAGATTCATTGCTATTTGATGCAATACATCATGTCCAAAAGTGTAGGTGACAATTTCTTCTTCTCAATTTTATTTCTTTCTACATAATAACATAAATTATTGAGATATCTCAATTTCAACATATCAGGTACCTGAACCTCTTCTGAGGAGTGTAGGCTTCCTTAATGGGACCATCTTTGTCAATTGCTCCATTTTCGTTTGAAAATTTTTGTATTAGAATCGTATATTAACATGTTTCAAGCGTGACATAGATATATCAAATATAATGCTAATGAATTGTCCTCCAATGGCATCAATTCGTGTTGGAGCATTTAAAGTTTGTGTATAAGATATTGTTGATCTCTTTGATCAGTAAATACATCTAAGTGTGTGATTGATTGTATTTATTTTTCATGAAAAATGTCAGTTTTCCACCCAAATTCCTAGTTTTGAGTGTTTTATTGCTAATTTTTTCCAATGAAAATATTTTTCAACTTTTGAAAACATACCTAATTTTCCTTGTTTTTAAGGAAAACATTTTCTTTGGAGGGAGTATATTTTTGTTTTTCTCAAAACAAGGAAAATATTTTTTTGTAGGAAATATTTTCAATTTCAATTAAACACACACTAAGTGAATCATCATTCAAACTTTTGATTCGAATTATCTCATGTGAGGATTTAGATAATGATACATTTGTACATTATTTCCAGCTTCTTAATTCATCATTTCTAATGTTGAGAGAATTGTCTAGTCAATTGACAATCAGCAAACCGCTTTATAAAATGTCATACATCATGACTTGAGATATTGCATAAGGTTCAAAATATTTATTTATTCTCAACATTCTTTACTTTCCAATTCAGTGTATTGTGGTGGATTAATTTTGCATGTACTGCACTATCAAGATGATTAGATGGAAAAATCATGCTTTGATCATACGTCAATTACAATAGAGAGAACTATAATTTTGGTATATGCGTAATAGCTTTCCCTAAAAAAATAAGTTATTTGTTATCAATTAAATTAATTGGAGGTGTTTAACGAGTAATAATGTTAAACAATTTATCGACAACTCAACTAACACTTATCAAAAGATTAAGATTTAGGATCACTAGCATTAACAAGACACATTATCTTAATTGTATAATCTAAAATTATGCTCATAATTTAAAATTTAAAATTTAAGTAGTAATTTCACAAACTTCAGATTGCAAACACTATGCAATCATCTACTATATGTATCAAATCTATTTGATTCAAATAATATCTAGATGATCAACATGGAAGGTGATGGAGCCCCATTGATCACCCTGATTATTTTCAAAAATATAGAGAATTCAGTCCATGTTATAGCTAGTGATGATTAATGATAAATTTTCATGTAAGAGAACAAACATCATATATGATTTCATTGGATTGAAGAATTTTCAGTTCTTCAATGAATATCCATTTTTTATTTTTTTAAAATTTCGCATCATTATTGAACCAGTGATGATCCAACCGGTCATACCAAATAATAATACATTCAGTAATTAAACTTTTGGTTCAATACAATATTTCAAATTTTAATAATTATTTAATCAAACAAAAGATTTAGTTAATTATCGAAAATATGATTAATTATAATATAATCATATAAGAATCAATGTCCATATGACATGAATTGTATGTTTTTCTTCAGGGATAAACATAAATTCATAAATTACACATGATATGTTCTTCGAGATATGTGCTACTTCGAAAGTACGTTGTATTTTATAATTACTTCTTCAAGAGCAATACGTGGATATTCTTTTGAAATATTGAAAATTATAATTCATAATTTTCAATAGAAAATAATATTTTTTTGGAATATAAATTATGATGGCATGCTACTTCAAGAGCAAAAAAAAAATATTTATAGATTGATTTACGAGTAATATTCTTTTGAAATATTAATTATAATATTGTGCTATTTCAGAAGTAACAATAAAATATTTGTAGTAGACGGATCTACGAGTAATATTCTTTTAGAATATGAATAACGTTGTACTACTTTAGGAGCAATAACATAATAAATTATCAATTTAAAATTTATAAAATATCATCTAAAAATATTTAATCAGATTAAAAATATCAATTACCATACATGAGTTAAATTGCGACAGGAATTACCAAATAGCAGCATGAATTAAATCTGGCATAATATGATTGTATTAATAAAGCATGAAAAGAAATCATATTATATAGGCAAATTTGCAGCGTGAAAACATTACGCTTAATTACGGAACTCAATACACAGACCATAATGTATAGTTATGAAAATACCAAATTGCAGCATCAATCATCAAAATTGCATGTTGTTAAAAAAAACAATAATTACAAAAGGTAAAGATTTCGAATTTTATGCAGTCAACGTTACCAAGGGAAGTCATTTCTGGGAAGGTATTAATAATTATAGCATGAAAGTTTTGAGTGCAGAGAAGGGCACAGATAGTTTGGCATAATTAAATAAGAGCGTTCGTTCTAATAACGTGCTATAAAATTAAATGAATAAAAATAAATAGAGAGAATAAATAGAGAGTCAAAACTCAAATGCGTATTTTATTATTATTATTATTATTTTCTTTAGAAGAAAACAATTATTGCTAAGATTTTTTAATTTAAATGAACATTGTCTCTAGCTGGCATCTTACTACATACGCATCCAAGAAGAGCTTCACTAAACAATTCTTATTTAAAAACTATCCTAATGAGCTAGAGTTCAATAGCAATTAAAGAGAATTAAGACATGGAAGGAGGCGCGGTAGCTTTGTTTGAACATTGATGCTTAATCATGGGCACAAACATGGGATGGCATTTATCGCCAACATCTGCAATAGCCTTGCAACATTGCGGGCTAAATGTTAAACCCAAGGTATGTGACACGCTAGACGCTTGCATGCAACTTTCCACAATTTCATTAGTAGACAAACATATTGGACTAATACTTGCTGTGCCAATTTCATCAGCGACGACATTTTTATCAGTGGCTAGACTTTGACATAGGAATAAAGCAATACAAAGAAAAAGGAATGGAGGAGTAAAGCAAATTTTCTTTTCCATATTTGCTAATTAAGAGTAATTAGCTTCGAGCTTTTTCAAGTGTGTATTTTATTGATAATCAAGAGTCGTATTTATAGGGTTCAAAATGAGAATTACAATTGGAATGATCTAGACTTTCTACACTAAGCCCTTTTTTGTTTCACATTGTTTGACAAAATGAATTAATTTTTGTACCCTTTTTTTCAACCTTTGAATGCATTGTGAGAGNTTCGAGCTTTTTCAAGTGTGTATTTTATTGATAATCAAGAGTCGTATTTATAGGGTTCAAAATGAGAATTACAATTGGAATGATCTAGACTTTCTACACTAAGCCCTTTTTTGTTTCACATTGTTTGACAAAATGAATTAATTTTTGTACCCTTTTTTTCAACCTTTGAATGCATTGTGAGAGAAAAAAGTCAAATAAAACGGCTGAATTAATTGGCGACGGTAGGAAAATCTCTTAAAATGAGGTATTTATAGGAAACAAATAGGCTGTAAATAAGATTTATCTATATATCATGATAACTCTAAATAATTATTTCATTATTTAAAACATCTATTAATAAAATCTTTATAAATCCACCAATTATTGAGGATACCTAAATTTTAAAGGATTTCATTGAATTTCATTAAAAGCTCAATTGAAAACACTTAAAATTTAATGGATTGCATTAAAATTCATTAAAGTCTCAATTGAGGACATCTATATTTAGAAAGATTTTTAAAATGCATCACAATCTCGGTTATGGGCACTAGTACATAAATTAACAGGGTGTCCTCAATTAAGATTTTTGATGGATTTTAAAAGATTATAAATCCTAATTAATTTTGTGAATTTGAATAGATTTCCACAAATCCCAAACAAATATCATCAAATATAGTGAAATTTCAAAAGATTTGGTTATATGTATTTTTTATATTTGAATAAATTTCCAGAAATTCTATAAAAATCTCATCAAATATGGTGAAATTTCAAAGGATTTGATTATATGCATTTTTGAGCTTGAAATCCATCCAAATCTTTTGAAATCCCTCTATTAATGAAATTTTTATAAATCCACTAGTTATTGAGGATTCCAAAATTTTAAAGGATTTCATTGAATTTCATTAAAATCTCAATTGAAAACACCTAAATTTAGAAATATTTTTAAAATGCATCACAATCTCAATTAAGGACACTAATACATAAATTAATGGGGTGTCCTCCACTAAGATTTTGATAAATTTAAAATATTATTAATACTTATAAATTTCGTGGATTTGAATTGATTTTCACAAATTCCAAAAGAATCTTATCAAATATGATAAAATTTCAAAATATTTGGTTATATGTATTTTTGGACTTGAAATCCATTCAAATATTTTAAAATCCCACTATTGATGAAATCTTTATAAATCAACTAATTATTGAGGACACCTAACTTTTAAAGGATTTAATTGAATTTCATTAAAATCTCAATTGGGAATACCTAAATTTTAATAATTTTCATTAAAATCCACTAAAATTTCAATTGAAAACACTTAAATTTAGAAGGATTTTGAAAATCCCTCACAATCCCAATTAATGACACTAATACATAAATTAACGGGGTGTCCTCAACTAAGATTTTGATAGATTTTAAAAGATTATAAATCTTAATGGATTTTGTGGATTTGAATAGATTTCCACAAATTTCATAAGAATTTTATTAAATATGGTGAAATTTCAAGAGATTTGGTTATATGTATTTTTAAATTTGATATACAATAAAAAATTAATTATGCAAACGATGTTCTACAGGGGTGTCCTCAACTAAATTTTTGGTGAATTTAAAAAGATTATAAATCTTAATGAATTTTGTGAATTTGAATAGATTTTCACAAATTCCATAAGAATCTCATTAAATGTGGTGAAATTTCAAAAGATTTGGTTATATGTATTTTTAAGTTTGAAATTCATCCAAATATTTTAAAATCCCCATATTAGTAAAATTTTTATAAATCCATTAGTTATTGAGGATACTTAGATTTTAAAGGATTTCATTAAATCTTATTAAAAAATCTCAGTTGAGGACATCTAAATTTAAAAGGATTTTTAAAATTGATCACAATCTCGGATACTCCCCAAATTTGTATTCTATTAGGGATAATAAAATTATTCTAAAATCTACACAATTTAGGTCCTTATTACCATTTTTGCACTACTTTGTCATTGGGAAAAGCTTGTTCCCATATGCTACAACTTTGATGTCAGCAATTCATTTCCTGGAGAAAATACTATCCCAATGTTGGCATTCTTGTCCTCCAATTGGAATATAAAACAACCATAACCAAACATATCAATTGTCCCCACACAATAATACCTGAGTGGGACCCGCATCTGAATCATACTCTCTTTTCGGGTGCCAAGGTAGTGAGAAGTCACTATCTGCCACGTTGTAAATTTGCCATTTGCCAGCTGGATTTAGAAGTACATATTGACACCCTTATAGGTAGAATTCTCCATTTACCATTGTTTGGTCCTCATTATTTTAGAAATATATTTTTTATCTCTTATTTTCAATTATTTATTTTCTAATAAAATAATATTACATGCAAATTCAAAATCTTTCCTTTTTTTATCCCACATTGTTCATCAAAATACTATTCAAAATGCATTTTGAACAAAAAAATAGGACTCAAACAAGCTCTTAAAATAAAAAGAAATTGGGCAAAACATAAACATATAAGAGTAACATTATTTGTACTTAATTGTGTACAGATTGATTTACATATTGATTATAAGGAAGAAAAAGAGAGAAAAATAAAATGAATTGAAGTTAGTTAATACTATTCACATCATCAATAGGGATGGTAATGGGGCGGGGGCGGGGGGCCCATCCCGCCCCCCACCCCGCTAAAAAATTTCTCGCCCCGTCCCCGCCCCGTTACCCGTTTAAGGCGGGGCGGGGGCTGGTCCTTTCCCCGTTTATTCCCCATTAAAATTTTTTTTTTTTTTATAATTTATTTTTATTGCCCATATTCATTAAATTTAGGCAAATAATTTTAGTTGCTATTTTCTATTAGAACTAATGAAAATTTTCATTTAATTTTTTTTTTTTTAACGGGGCGAGGCGGGGCGGTGCCAGGCCCCCGTCCCCGCCCCATTCGGGGCGGGGCCCCGCGGGTATCGAGTTTGTCGGATTTTTTTGCCATCCATAATCATCAATCTATAAATCAATCGTACAACATTATGTATAAGTAGCCAAATAATAGCATTTTTCTTGTGATTTTGTTTTTATTACCAAAAAGAAAAGAATGTTCGATTGGTCTTATATGTGATGGTCACGTGATTTCCAAACACATAATGTAAATACGTCTGTTATCAATATTAGATAAGAGGTGCAAATTGAATTGAAAAAATCGAGAATCATTGCTATTTATAAGCTAAACCTAGAAATTCAAAACTAGTTAAAATTGCTACAAATCTACGTCATCTAAAAGTTGGTCGGTTCATATTTTTATTTATGTCTTAAATTTTTTACAACTTCGATTCTATTTCGATGCTTGACCTTTATCATAGCTGACCTGATTTTTAAAAAATTGATCATTCAAAATTACTTTTTTCACTAGATTAGTATTTGAACGGGTTCTAATCCTTGAGCTTTTTCGGGTCCATGTCCATGTATAGGCCAATTTTAAACCGTAAATGTTAATTATGTCGTGCATGGTTAGATAGGGTTTATTTGACGTTTATAAGCATGAAAGTGAAATAGGACTGTTATGCATTGGCACAGAGGCTCAAAGTCAAAGTGCCACGTTGCAATCCACGTGGGTAAAGAGTCAACAGAAAAGTCGACAAAGACCCATGTGGTCAAATACAAAGAAATTATGCAAACTACCGAAGCTCGTACCGAGGCACTGCCTCGACGGACGAAGTACTATAATTTGGGCTGAAACACTGCCTAAAGAAATAAAGAAAGGAGGTGAAGCTCTCCACTCAGAGGACCAACAAAAAGACCCCTTCGAGGCTCTCAAATCATCCAAAGCTCATGAACCCGACGCTATTCTTACAACATATTTGAGGATCTTTTAGAAGTGATTGATGTAACACTTCTAATAAAGAATGTCAGTGTGTTAACCTATTGTATAGGGCGGCCGAGTCCTTATCAATGTATTAATTGTATGAATAGACAGTGATGTGAAGCCTCAACTAAGGAGATGATGTCACGTGGTTCTGATCCAACGGACACCATGTCGGCTAAGATAGTATAAATAGGTTCTCTTTGTAACTTAGAAGGGATTCGAATTCTAGATTCTTATTCTCACATCTTGAACTCTTGAATATTGAATGAGCAAGAAATACTTACAAATACTTTTTGTGAACATTTTCATCCTTCATTATACACTCTTGGTCGATCAATACCTTAATACACAGTCTTACAATTTCTATACATGTTTATTTTCTATTCTTCCACATATTCTAGCGAAATCTTCGGATAGTGACTTTGGTTCTTGATCGGTGATCGTTGTTAGTGCGACCCTCCTCGTCTCAGTCACTGGAGCTCAAACAACTTTGTCTCTTGCCATAAAGCATCTCCCTCCTGCGTTCACATCCGCCTACTTTCTCACCGTTTCTCCGGTAAAAATGTGCCGGAACTTGCTTGGCTTGGCAAGAGTGGACCCGACATCTGTTGGCTCATTTTCTGGAGTCAACAGATTGGCGCCATTTGTGAAAACCATACATTTAACCACGAAAGTCTCGTGAGAAGAAGCCAGTAAGAAATACCTTGGAAGGAACTTTCTAACCCTTGAAAAAAGAGTATTCTTGAAGAAAGAATCGTTGGAAAGTACAAGAAAAAAAACTGCGTGAATTTTATACTCATTCGATCATTGAAGAAATGAACATTTGGGCAGAGAAGTGTTTGTTGATATGAGTTCTAGCAATGATGAGAACACTCCTTGTAGACAAGGGAACACCCTAAAGAAGGGGAACCCTCACATGTTGCCCCCACCTGCTGGCCCAAGGCCTCACCAACAGCATAGACGAGGTGGGTCAAGGGGCGGAGGCAAAATAGCAACTAGACTCACTAGAGATGTGGCCACGATGGCTGTCAACATGAGAAACCTAACTCAGCAGAACATAGCTATGCATGAGCTGATGATGAGCATGCATGGCCAAGGAGGATACTCGGTTCCCCCCTACGCGGCCCCAAGAAATGTATTCTGTAACCCTCAAGAGTACTACCACGAGGAAGAAGTTCAAATCCAAATGTCTGGGTACCATCACACTAGGATGGAAGCCCCCCAAGAAAGGGAGGTCGAAGTTGACACCTCAACTAACTACACCTCAGAACGACCTCATGAGAATCCATTCAATTTTCTTCCAAATTATAAGCCAGAAGACCCGCCTCAGAGGTCAGTAAGTGTCTTCGATAGGCTGAGCCCAGGGTTGCCTCGAAATAGGTAAACTCAATCTCCCCCTGCGTCTAAAAATAGGCAGGCTCAACCTCATCATGTACCTAGAAATAGGCAACATGAGCCTCTCCAGTTCAAAAGACCAGAGGAACCAATTTATCATGAGGAGCCTCAGATTCCTCCCCCTAGAAATAGGCATGAGATGAGAGACCAGGCCAGTAGCCAAGCAGGACCTTCCCATCCACCTCTACAAACCCAATATAAAAAGGATGAGAATACTGATGAACCACAGAGGTCTTGCAACCTTGACGATGACGATGATCATACACCATTTTTGCAAGCCATTAAGAACGTCCCCATGCTGAACCACTTCACACTCCCCAAAATTCATAAGTATAATGGGAGAGGCGACCCCACGAAGCATCTCAACAGCTTCAAAAATCATATAAATCTAAAGGGAGCCACCCCAACCATGAAGTGTAGAGCCTTCCACTTGACCCTAGGTGGAGCTACTGAAATCTGGTACACCAAGTTGCCAGATGGAAGCATCCGGAGCTGGCCGGACTTCAAAAGGACGTTTCTAAAGCACTTCGCTACCAGTAAAGAAGGCGAAAAACCAATTCAACGCTTACAAAACATGCGACAACAGCAGGGTGAGTCTCTGAAAATTTTCTTATCCCATTTCACTAATGAGATGACCTATTGTATGTAAGTAACAAGTAAGGAAACTCTAACTGCCTTAAGGAGAGGTTTGGACATGAACTCTCTCTTCTAGAGAGATGTGCAAAACAAGGATCCTACCACCTATGATACCCTATTGGAAATGATAAAGCGTGAAATCCTCAATGAAGAATTAAGAGATCATAGGAACAGGGCCAGCCAAGGACTCCCTCCTCCTCAGATGCAAAGAGGAAGAGGTCCTACCTACCATTTGATGGATCACAAAACCCCTTTCAATCATGGACAAGCACTAGCCGCAACAAATCTCAATGCAGTACCTACTTTGGTTTATGAGGAAGTGAACCCTAGTGCTGAAATGCATCAGAGCCGACCTTATCAAAGGTACCCTCAAAGGGGAAGAGGTAGGAAACGAAGCGCTCAACCTAGAAATTGGGACGAAGCGCCCATTTACTGTACTTACCATCACTCCCATAACCACTGCATAGAAGACTGTTGTATCCAACAGCCTGGGAATGTTGAGCCGAGGTTTCCCGAAAGAGAAACCATGCCCCAAGGAGAAGGGGCAACGATGTTGAAAGACCTAGAGACAGTCAAAGACAAAGACGAAGTCCTCTAGCGAATGATGGTGATGAAAACCACCGTAGCAACGAACACTATGCAACCTACAACGAGATTGAAGATCCCAAGAAAGCCCAATGAATAATCTCGGTTTTGAGTTTGAACCAAGAATTAATGAACCAAGCAACCAATCAAAAACGGTGTTTGAAAGACCTCTTGATTACACAATAC
>CAIGRT010161864.1:0-35344 GCA_903798405.1 Fraxinus platypoda
TCCAAAAGTATCGGTAGTATTCGAGCCGAGCCAAGTCTATGATGTCAATAAATTATTCGTCAACTGTTTTAAATCATCACTCAGATTTATTGGATATCAAAACCCAACAAGTACTTAATTGTATCTCGAACACAAATTCTGTTCCTTATTTGGCTTTTTCATGGTGGAAAATTATGTTGTTGGTGTTGAAAACTAATATTTATCCTTTACATCTTTCATTTTTCGATCGCCTGTGTTAGACTATGTAGAGCCTAATCGTCTTAAATATTTAAATACTCAAACTCTGGATCGGCTTGATGTAATAGGAATATTTAGTAGTCATACATCTCTCTGGTTGCCCTAATATTCATACTATGTAAAAGATTTATTAGGGAGCATGAGGGAGTAAAGAAAAACTTGTATTCGGAATTTCCATTACATTGAAAAACTATGGCATCCAATGAATGTAACTCTAAAACTGAGAGTGAACTGCTATAAACCGCTTGTTCCTTATTCATTTTCTGATTTTTTTTCCTCTTATTGCAGCTCTCATAAATAGGGGTTAGTGCTTAATCTATAACCCTTTGGTATGCAGTGTTGAAATAAATTTTAACTTATTTTTCTTTCTTAATACTCTCACATACTGCACTCTTCAACTTATAGCTAAAAACGGGTTGAATGTTAATTTTAAAGGCAATGTTGGGGCTTTTGAGTGCTGGAGCTTCTGCTGCAGCAACAATTGTGTACTTGGCACACAAGGGAAATACAAAAACAAATTGGTTCACTATTTTGTCGACAATTTAATTCATTCTGTGAATGAATTTCAGGCTCTTCAATTGGATCATGTGGAGGGATTCTTGTTTTCGTAGTGTTGATTTTGCTGTCTACTCTCACACTCTCTCCATGTGCCTGAAGGGTTCTTCTTAAGTATAATAAGAATGACATATTTGACCATACTTAAAAGCTGACTTTGTAGGTCACCATACAAATCATCTCTATCTCTTGTTACTTTATATTTCATACATGCTACGATTTTTCGTCTTTTCCTCTTTACAATTTGGTGAAATTGTATTGAGGTATGGAAAGGGGGAAAAAGTGTAATGAGTTATTTTTATTTTGGTATTATCTTGTCAAGTAGTTTATTTTAAATCCTTATATCTAGGGCTAGGCGTGGGTTGGATTTGGTCAGTTTTTGCCCAACCCAAACCTAACCCAACATTGTCGGTTTGGCCGAAATTCAACCCAACCCATGTAAAGATTGAAACCCAACCCAACCAAATGTCGGTTGGGTTGGTCAGTTCGGGACAACCTATCAACAAAGGCCAAACCCCCAGTGTTTTGCCCCACATCCCAGTCCCTCAAATCAAGGCAATGCCGGTGGCATCCTATTTTGAACTCTCAGATTAATCAACATTTGGTCATAAACAAGTGAAATGCATAAAAACAGAAAGAATTTGAGAGATATTTCTATACTAGTTTCAACTTTCAGCATATAAATGTGCGTGCACATCTGTGAACGTGTTCAGATCTATCCAACAAAAGGTTGATTTCAAGCAAATGTGTAAATCATCAAGGCACGATTAGATAATAAGATTGCGTAAATCATCAAAGCACGATCTATACAACTAAATATCTTAGTACCTTGCCACTCCAGTTTTAGGCGTTGGTGTACAGAGGGCAGGAAAGAGGATTCCTCACCAGCTTGCGGCGGCGCCACCTAAACATAGTCGATCGCCGAAGGTTTGTTCGGTTCCCAGGCCACCGCCGCTAAAATCACACTATCTCAGCTTAGGGTTCCAATTTTAAATACAAACTATACAGTATACGCTTATACAGATATATAGAGAGATAATACCTTTGCAAATAATCTCGAGTCTTGACCTTCCGTAGCCATGGAGACGACGCCACTGGAATGGAGTGAAAGGCAGCGTTAGAGACTTAGAGAGACTCAGAGAGATATAGACTCATTTGGGAAGATAGGGTTTGGTTTGTGTGAATGTCGTCTCTCACTTTTGTTTTGCCTTTTAGTTTAATGAAATTTTAGGTTTGGGCGGGTTTTTTGGTTCAACCCGCAACCCGACCTGACCCACCCAAAACCCAAACCCAACCAAAAAAATGAAAAAAATCGACCCAAACTTGTCGGTTTGGGTCGAGTTGGGCGGGTTTTTGCCCAGCCCTACTTATATCTTTTGGAAATTTACTTAATCATGTACAGCTAAATTTAAACAATTTTAATTCTCATCGATGATTTTCTTTATGTTTAGATAGAAATTGTCATAAAAATTATACATTCACTTAATTCTGCAAAGTCTTTGATAATCTTGGAATTGGTACAATCACAATTTGCACACTATAGCTGTCCAATTGTACAATCTCTAATAGTAATCCACACAAGAGAACAAAAATGAGAGAATTACGATTCCTCTTTTCTTGCACTAGCAAGATTATGAATGTATATTATGTTTGTTCAAACTCTAACAGCTTATTAATAGAAATTTAAATGGGCTGACCGATTTCTTAAACTTAACTCGGTTCAATATTTAATTAATCTAATTAATTAAATTTAGTCCATAAATTAATTAATCTAATTAATTAATTAGTAATATCATTCTTCTAGTTCTCCTTGCTGTGTATGACTCATTAGGTTCCTGATTACGATACCTAACAATGTGAATTATTATTTTGATATAATCAAAATCGATAAATTAAAATACCCTTTTAATTTATCATTAACTCACATCCGCCATCCTAGATTGACATCTAACAGTATGTTAGAGTAATACATGTGATGAGAAATGTCACGTGGTATGACAAACCAAATTTGTTCGTTTACCGTGAAACTATAATCCATTTGTCAATATGATCCAATCAATTACGAGATATGAAAGTTTGTCGATCTCGATTATCGATCATATCCTTCATCCGACACTCAAGCCAATATAAGTCGAAAACTATTTTTGACTATTGAGCACATCTTAACCAAGAATTTCATTATCAACTTAATTGAATGAAATGTAGATCATAATCTCTTTCTATCTATCTATTGATCATTCACAACTTTTATATGATTCTTGATATACCCGAACAATGTCGTATCAGTGACTTGGCAAAACGACATCCACTATCACCAAAATATGATATACCCATATAAGCACTATGATTAGCTCAAATTGAATGACCAATTCCACTATCGAATGCAAGAGATTAACTACTGACACTCATATAGTTATCTATGTGGAATCTCTCCAGCGAGTTTCCAATATTTTATTCTTATAACAAAACATTCACGCGTCCATTTAAATATCACTATATTTAGATTGTGAGATCAGTTTACTCACTTCATAAATGAGAAATGCCACACGTGCTAATCTAGTCATAATAATAATATTCATATAATTTATTACTTACGATCACGGATAATTTAAGTTTTGATCATATGTAATTTGTTTCACACTATCACGACTCCTTTTGATTAACAAATTACTAAGACTTGAATCTATTGACTCTATTAATTTAATTTGTCTGAACAATGATTCAATTGAATAATAAATCAAATAAAATACATTAATCATATTAAAAGTGTTTACGTCCAAAATCGATTGGAACTAAAACATAACACTTTCAAACTCTCACTTGTACTAGATCCAATTACTTATGTTTCTTATATCATAAGAGTCTACATAATGATCACATGTCAGCTCTTTGTCAGTGGATCTACAATATTATCAATTATGAAAACTCGTTCTTTCTTTTTACGTCATTTTTTTGTATTCTCTCTCAGATAAAATGATATCACCTTAACGCATGTTTGGATCATTGATGAAGCCTTAATTCCTCCGCTTGTGTGATGGCTCCATTGTTATCATAATATAGATATATGAGATCAACAATGTTAGAAACTACTTCAAGTTCATTGATGAACTTTCTGATCCAGACCTCAACCTTTGTTACTTCTAAAACAATAATGTATTAGGCTTTTATTATTGAATCAGCGGTTATTTCTTGTTTGGAGCCTTTCCAACTAACCACTTTATTATTAAGAACAAACTCATATTCTGATTGAGATTTGCTATCATCCTCATCTAATTGGAAGTTACATCAGTATATCTTTGAACTTTTAGTTCATTTTCTCCATATAAATCTGTGTAGATTAGGATAGGTCCATCAATCTTCTAGATCTATCTCTATAGATCAAGTTACTTCTCCCATATGTTTCGTGAAGAAATTCTTTGACAACCACAATTTCAATGATTGAAACATAGGGACATCATTTCCTATTAATAATGTGTTATCTTATCTACATATAATATCAGAAATACGACTACGCTCCCACTGTCTTCTTGTAAACAACGTTTGTTTTCATTTTTTGATAAAATCAAATATTTTGATTGTCTTAGCAAGTCGAAGATTCCAACTCCTAAAGGCTTGTTTTAGTCCATATATGGATCGATCGAGTTTGTATACCTTGTTAGCATCTTTAGATTCAAAACCTTCGGGTTGTGTCATGTACGCATCCCTTTGCAAGTTCCCATTAAGGAATGCAGTTTTGATATCTATTTGTCATATCTCATAGTCATGGTATGCAGATAATGCAAGAAAAGAATGGACTTAAGCATGGCTATAGGCATAAAGGTTTCATCAAAGTCAACTCTTTGTTTTTGTTTATAACATTTTGCTACTAGTCTTGCTTTGTATGTATGGATGTTTCCATTCATGTCGATTTCTTTCTTGTCAACTCATTTACTGCTTTTTGGGTTTTATTCTATCAAGTGGGTTGACCAAAGCTTAAACCTTATTTACGTACATCGAGTTCATATCGAATTCCATAACCTTCTATCATATCTTTAAGTCAGCACTTGACCTTACATTTACATAATTAATAGGTTCATCATCCTCGCTTAATAGTACCTGATTAGTAATTGTGAATTCGTACCTTCTAGGAGATCGAATGATCGTACTAGATTTACGTGAAGCTGATGTATCTTCAGGAGTCTCTACTTCCTGATCAATAATTTGTCCCTTAAAAAGTGTGGGATCAGACTCAAGTTTATCTATTTGATCAACTATATATGTGAATTCTTGAACTCCTTCAAGGTTTAATTTGCTCGCATTGTCCTTTCTTAGAATTAACACTTTTTCTTGGATTACGACATGTTTTGGGACGAACACTTTCTTCTCAATGAGATTATAGAATTGATATCCAATCGTCGTTTTGGATATTCCTCAAATATGTATTTATCAAATTTAGATTTAAGCTTATCCGATGTAGTGCACTTCCCATAAGTGTCACAATCCCAAACTTCTATATGAGACAAGTTGAGCTTTTTGCTTTTTTATAACTTGTATGAAGTTTTGTCTATTGATTTAGATGGGGACACGATTAAGTGTGTACCGTGGGACATTCAGTGCATAATCCTAAAACGATTTTGGGAGGATTAAATGGCTCATCATAGATCACATCATATCTAATAGTGAGTGATTCCTCCTTTCAAATACACCATTATATTGTAGTGTATGCGACCGAGTCCATTGTGAGAGAATTCCATTCTCCTTTGGATGATCTAAAATTTACCTTTTAATTTATCCTCCACATCTATCAGATCTTAATGTGAGAATACCTTTATCTAATAGCTTCTCTATTTCTAGCTTTAATTTCTTGAACTTTTCAAAAGCTTGATGCTAGAGTTTTATCGAGTATACATAACCATATATTGAATGGTTATCAGCAAACATGATGAAGTAAGAGAAATCTCCTCTAACAATAATTAACATGGATCCACATGCATCAGTAAGTATTAGGCCCAGTAATTATAGAGCCCTTTCTCATTTTCATGTAAAATGAAATTTGGTTATTTTACCTAACAAGCATGATTCACAATTGTCAAATATTTAAATGCAGTTGATCCCAAATATACATCTCTATGTAATTTGAAATTGCGGTTTTCATTTATATGGCCTAGTCTGCAGTGCCAAAGATAGGTATTATTTAAGTCATCACTTTTATGCTTTTTTTTTCTATGCTCATAATAGAATATCTAGAATATAAATGTCATTTTATAATTTATCATAATCATTAAAGATCTTATTAAGATAAAAAATAATAATAATAACAATTGTCCTTAACATTAATTGAGAAATAATTTCTGTCCAAACATGAAATTTAAATAATTTTCTTTGTAATGATGAGAATAAAACAACATTTTTCTCTAATTTTAATACTAAGCTTGAAGGCAACGGTAAGAATTATGTTCCTACAGGTAATGCAAAAACTCTTGCTAATTTCCAATGTCTAGGTCAACTTCTTGCTTCTATAGTAGTCTATTTCTATTTAGTTTTTACGTATTTATAAAAATATAAAATCCATATTCGGTATCTAATACCCAAGAAGCAATTGAATTATACATAAACATTGCAATTTCTCTTCCAATGACTTTTCATTCCTCAAAGGTCATCAAATTTGATAATGTCTTTATTTGCTTTAATTGCCTTAACCATCTTAAGTGCTTTCTCGAAACCTTCTTTAGACTTCCTCTTAGTGCTTTTAAAGGAATCAATGGCCAAGACTTGCCCACTACTAGTTTCGATATTGAGCTTAATAATCTTAAGCATGTTCAGCAATTCATGGAGTGTGCACTCGAGCTTATTCATGTACAAATTCATAAATAAACTGTGAATAGCTCTCTAGCATAGATTGGAGAACCAAATTAAACCTAGTTGAGACAACTTCTCAATGTGGCTAATCATCTTCAATACATGAGCACTTACGGAAGATCCTTGTACCATTTTGCACTAGTATCGTCGTTTGAAAGTCTCATATCTTTCCACAAGTGATTGTTCATCGTACAACTTTTTGAGATGAAAAATCATTATGTTAGTATTTATACCCTCATGTTGTTTTTACAAATCAGGTGATATAACTGCAAGTATCACACATGTTGTAGTACTTTCATCATTACAATATTTATTATAACAACCACTTCTTCCTTAGTCGAGACCTCAGCGAGTGTCTTTGGGAAAGGCAGCTTTAGGATGTAACTAATTTTTTCATGTTTGAGAACAATTCTCAAATTGCAGTGCCAATCGAAAAAACTTTGGCCCAGTTAGTTTGTTGGCATCCAGTATGCCTCACAAATTCATATGGTTATGCATGATTCAAAATTAATAAATGACGAAAAAATAAGAATTAATATGTATTGAAAAGTGCATCAATTAATTTAACATGACCTTTATTAAATTAATTATACTCCCACTGTTTAACTCAAATTTATGACAATCTCACATAAATTTATGGAATCCGTACTTGATTCCCAGTTGGCTAGGACCCCTTCTTTAGTATTAAGTCTTGAGTGTACTCAACAAGTTTTAGTAAAACATTTGAGTAGATACTATTATCGATGGTATCTCCATACAACTCCTAGATTATATAGGTGACAATTTTTTTATCTTCACACATCTCATGTGTTAGCTTAATATACCTCTAGAATTTATCTCCTTAAGTGTACTCAATAAAAGATAAATTTTAGTTAAATCAAACCCATCATTTAGAAATATCTAATATTTCATAGTGTGAAACACATCCCTAATNCTATTATCGATGGTATCTCCATACAACTCCTAGATTATATAGGTGACAATTTTTTTATCTTCACACATCTTATGTGTTAGCTTAATATACCTCTAGAATTTATCTCCTTAAGTGTACTCAATAAAAGATAAATTTTAGTTAAATCAAACCCATCATTTAGAAATATCTAATATTTCATAGTGTGAAACACATCCCTAATACCAGCCTTGAGTGTTTTCACAAGTTGAGATTTATTTAGGACTCTCGTTTTTCACCATAACGTGAAAGGCGAATTATAAACCTTACTTAATATTTAACGAGGGGTTTAACATGCATATGTCTCATCATGAATATTATATATATTTTATTATACGTCTAAAATGCAAATAAACATACATATAATAGCGTGGACGATTATCGACTTCTTCAATTAATTCAGTTGCAACTTGTATCATATACTAGTTGGTACGCAAGCCCATAATAATTACAACGAACTCACAAGTCCAAAATAGATAACGTCTCGCGGATCCAAAACAACAAAAATTTAAAACTAACTATTTAACACATTTACATGGTCGAGTCCATAATCGTCCACTAAACATATATTCATCACATAAATGCATTCTTATATAATATATAATATTAAATATAAAAATATTTTAAATTTCTAACAATTAACGTCGTCTAGATTAATTTAGACAAAAAGATAGGAATAATTAAATAATTAACCAATCAAATTAATTAATTTAATTATCAATTTTATTTAATTGTAATCAAATTTTAATTAAATACTAAATTATAGTCCAACCCTGATTTCAAAATTATAGGGCAGGTTATTTCATCAAAATCAAGTTTTAATTAAATACCAAACTATAGTTCAACTCTAATTCCAAATGTACGAATTGAGTTAATATTTTAATTTAGCATAAAACTCCTAAACAAAATAAAATTCAATTTAGGATAATTTAATATGAATTAACATTGTAATTTAGGATAAAACTCCGAAACAAAATAAAATTCAATTTAGGGTCAATATTTTAAATTTTAGTTAAATTCCAATTTTAACAATAATTTAAAGTCGTAAATTCTAATTGGGTCAAAATTGATTTTAAGGTCAAACTCTTTGAAATCAAATTTAAATTCTTTTTCAAAATTACATCCAAAACGCCTTTTGAAAATTGCATTCTGACCCAATTTTACAATTAAAAACAAGGACCTTCAATTTCATAAATTGTAGAGCAGGCCCATCCATTTAAAATTGCAATATAATCCCTAAATTGAAATTGCAAGCAGGGGCTTGCAATTTCATAATTTCAATTCATTCCTGCCCCCAATCTTTCACCCAAACCCTAAAATATCTAACTTGAAATTAGGAGTGCTGCTTGCAATGGCCGACACCATCCATTGCGGTAATGCGATACACCACCGCTGTAAAATATCAACGTCACTTCATCGGGGCATGCTACCGCCTGTGTTGTAGCCTATTGACGACTGTTTCCGCCGGCCACCCCTTTCCAATCCATTTTTTTACCCAAAATTAAATTCCTTTTTCAAAATCAAAATTTTGAAAATGAACAATAAATTTCGTAAAAGTTAGAAACCCCAAAACAATAACAATCAATAATTGATTGTTCCAAGATTCATAAAAATTTTCTAACAAACACAAAGTCGGCTATGATACAATTATTGAAAATTTGTTTAATCATGCACAGTGAAAATTAAACAATTTCAATTCCCACCAACGATCTTCTTTGTGTTTAGATAGAAATCATGATAAGAATTATACGTTTAGTTAATTCTGTGAAGTCTTTGACAATCTTGGAATAAATAAAATCATAATCTGCACACTTCAAATGTCCAATTATCCAGTTTTCAATGGAAATCCACACAAGGGTACAAGAATGAGAGAATTAAGGTCACTCTTTTCTTGCGCTAACAAAATTAGAAATGTATGTTTATGTTTTCTTAAATCCTAATAGTTTATTAATAAAATTTTAAATGTGCTTGGTTCGTCCATTAGACTTAACCTGGTCCAATATTTAATTAATCTATTAATTAAATTTGATCCATAAATTGATAATCTAATTAATTAACTTGGACTCATTAATAAGCAACCCAATTAATTAATTCTACAAACAATACGAATTATTGTTTTGATCTAATCAAATTGACAAATTAAAATACCCTTTTAGTTTATTAACTTACAACTGTCGTCCGAAATTGACATCTAGCAATGTCTCGGACTACACATGTGGAAGAAATATCACGTAATATGACAAAACTAAACTTATTCATTTACCGTGAAACTATAACATCTTCGTCAATGTAATTCGATCAATTACGAGATATGGAAGTGTGTCGATTTCTATCATCGATCATATCTTTCATCCCACTCTGAAGTCAATATAAGTCGAAAATTCTTTTCGACTTATAAGCATACCTTGACCAATGATTTCATTATCAATTTAACTTAATGAAATGTAAATAATAATCTCTTACTATCTAAGAGTGACAAATCATATATTGACCATTCACAACCTTTATATGATTCCTGATATACTCGAACGATGCCGTATTAGCGACTTTTAGCAAGCAAAATTCAAAATCACCAAAGTATGAATGTCTCATATAAGGTACTATGATAACTTCAAGTTGAAAAACCAATTCCACTACTAAATGTTAGAAATTAACTACTGATACTGAGATAGTTGTCCATGTGGAATCTCTCCAGTGAATCTCTAGTATTTTGTTCTTATAACCAAACAATCGCGTGTCTAGTTAAATGTCACTATATTTTAACTTGTGAGATCAGTTACTTACTTTATAAGTGAGAAATGCCACAAGTGTTGGTCTAACCGTAATAATATCGTTATTACTTACGTTCACGAATAATTTAAGATTCGGTCATATATAATTTGTTTCAATATCACAACTCCTTGTGATTAACAAGTTACTAAGACTTGAATTTATGAACTTTATTAATTTAGTTTGTTAGAATAATTATTCAATTAAATAATATATTTTACCGTAAATAAAATATATTAATCATATTAAAAGTGTTTACGTTTAAAATCAATGGAACATATGACATAATACTTACAGTATTTTCAACCAAAAATATTCTAAATAGGAACTTTAGAATATATTGTACCAAAAAATATCTTAGCTCATTTGCTTGTGTTGGATTGGCCATCTCACCTATATTTGGTGATCGAAATCACTAATAGGAGTTCTAAAATATTAAATATATTGGATGCATAATTTGTTTGTAAAGAACACTAAACATTTAAATGAAAGAAAACAACTTCCATCATATATCATATTTACCAAGACACAATAATTTCAAAAAGAAAATAAATATAAAAATATCTAGTTATAAACATTAGCTCTAGGCACTCAAATGAATATAACTAGTTACTTTTGTAATTTTGTTTTTCGGTTTTTCTTCATATTAGTGATAAAAGAGTTATATAGAATAATATAATATTTACACTTCGTGTAATGAACAAATTATGCATCAAGTGCGCACACACAAGTGGTAAATAGTGAATGTTTAAAATGTAATTTCAGCTAATTAAACATATTTTTTATCAATACTGTGAGTTGTGGTTCTTAAACCCAGTTTTAGAAGAGAAAATGCGTTTTTTGCTTGGTTTGTCCACTTGGTGTGATTTTTATTGGCCCATTTACCTCTATCCGGATATGTGTTTGTTTGGAACTTACTTGGGCCGTTGGATTTGATCTAAGGCTGAGGATTGAAGTATAAATATCCTCTTTGGCTACTGTATCGTCAGATTCTCTTTGGCTTATGGTTTTACACGTTTTTCATCCTCTCTAAGTAAGGCGATTTCAATGATTCTTCGGGGGTTTTACTTCCATTTCTTGAGCTATATTAGATCTTGGTTATGTGTTAAGTTTCACCTACTGAGCCTGTAATCTTGTGCATTGTTGTGTAGTGTTCAGTGTTTTAGGTTTCATTTGGACTACAAATGAAACCGATACATCTGCACTAGTTAGGCTGTGAGGTCTCTGATTCTTGTGTTGTATAGGTGATTTGGGAGATCCGTTTGTGGATCGATGATCATTTTGAAGTGTTCCTGTCTGAGTCTTAGTTGTATAGACTTTTATCACTCTTTCTTGAAGGTTCTTGCATAGTGACGGGCTTGGTTTACCTCTTAGTCCCCTATATTAGGCTTTGTCGAATTGGGTGAACATTTTGATGTTGTTTTTACATTCTGCTGAGTGTGTTTATTGGGTCGATTCATTTTGTCTTTGTCTTATTTGTTTGAATTAACACCAACACATACATTTCCTAAAACTCACAATTATTAATTATTTATTATCCAAAAATTCCATATAACTTCACTAACTGTTTTAGTTGGCATTGAACATATTGGTCAAGTAGCAAGTGTTGTAGGAAAATCAACTAGTACAATCACAATAAGAAAAAATTGAAATTGAAGTTGAAGATTATGAAGCGAACTGTGTCATTGCATATCTCCTTAAAACATATTTCGCCTCCTTCACTCAATGCTATCAACCTTTTATAAATATTTGTCTCTTAATATACAACACTTCTTCTAAGATAGCATGATAATAACGTTCTGGACAAACCAATTTGATTATATTCTACTTGACGGGATGATTTTGAACACTTAAAAGTTTGTATATCTCGAACAATGATCCTCGGGGTAAAAACTCGAAAAATAATATATATATATATATAAAATTTTAGAAAGAGAATTATTTAGAAATCAGTATACTTGAATTTATTTTGAAAAAAATAGAAAAGAAATCAAATGGGTTCAATTTCTAAACAAAGTGTCTATTCAGAATGAATGTACCTTCGGTACAAGTCAATCTAGAGCATTAGATAACTACCATTTCAAATTGGGAAACAATCTGGTGGTCCAAACTGCATCTAGCCATGCCAACGAGCCAAGTCGAGCCACTAGTCGAAACTCAAAGCTCGGGCTCAATTCGAGCAAAATAGGTCCGAACTTTTTTGGTCTTTTGCTAGGCAAAAAAAATGAGGCTCAGCCCGAGCTAGCTCATTTTTTTTTTAAATTCGTTATAAATCTATAATTTTTTATAATGTATCTAAAATTTGTGCAATTTATACATATTATTAATAATAACTAAATATTAATATATAAAAAAATACATTTAAACTTTAAAAAAAAATAAAAAGACAGCAGGCGGCTCTGTATTTTTAAATTTTTTTTTTTGGGGACTCGGCTTGACCCGTGACACGGGCCGGTGACGAGCCACGGGCTAGCTCGGGCTAGAGCCGACGTCTCAAAATAGGGCTCGGTCCGAGCCTCGGCTCGATGCCACCAGCCACGAACTGGCCCGACTCGGGATTTTTTCTGGCCGCCTGAGCAGCCGAGCCTTTTAGACATCGCTAACTGTATCATATCTGAAAGGCCATAATGCTATGATATGTGACTATTGCACTTGAATAGTCGCATCCATCATTATGCCTATTGAGATATTTTCCAAATCGTACATATAAATCATTGAATTACCTTATAATTACATTAAATTCCAACTGCATGCTGGTCTCCAACATTTTCCTTTAGTTCTAGAGCTGATTCTCAATGATAGAAACCATCTAATTCCAAGCTAAACTGTTAATGAGGAAAACTGTCCAATAATTTTTCAATTTATTTATTCAAATAATATCTCGACAACATCCCTTTTCTTGTAGGTAGAGAATCCTATAATCCTAAAACGTACACAATTTTTTTAACTATGTAGCAACGTTTCTTTGAGTTTCAAATGTTTGTTTCCTCTTTTTTTGTATTAAAAGTATTTAATCTAAAAAAATATATGTTCGAAAAGAAAATTATATTTATTTAAATTGTATGTTCAAAGATATTCTCAATAACATTAAAACTTTGTTTCAGCTCCATTGATCTGTATCTAATCTATCATAAAGTATGTATTAATCACCAAACGGCACAGACCAGGAGTTGGAAAAGGAATTTTAATACTATACTATTTTTATTTTTATAATTTTTTTCTTTTCAGTTCCACTTGAAGACAATATAATTAATGGTGTACTTGTCAAGTAGACAACTTTGGTTAAACAGATCACAACCAACCTCAGTTTATTTGTCCAATCTATTTAATTAATATCCCTATTTGATTAAGAAAACTTATAATTATAGCCATGTTTGACAGAAATTAAAGTTTAGATTTTTTTTTTTTTTTTTATCAAAGTCAAAGTTAACAATTAATTTTAATCACAAATTTCTGAGACCCACAACTTTTCAACTACACATATCATCAACTTTTATCAAAATATATTAAAAATCTGATTTTAATCTCCATCGAACATGGACATATACCGTGTCACTTAATCTTTATTTTAGAAGATTTTTGATGACGTTCTTGAAGGCTAAGTTTAAGTGAATACATGTATCATTTTTTAACTGTTTGAACTTTTTAATAAATGGTTATTAGCAAATATCACACATTTAAAAAGAAAAGAATACAATCTAGACGTGAGGGGACAAATCGAAGATAAAACTAAGTAATAAACGTCTAATAGTTTTAAAATTTTGATATTATGCCCCTTTTTAAAATAAAATTTTCCTATTTTTAACCACACATTTTCCAAAAAAATCACATTCACAAAATATATTCTCAAAAAGTCTTACATAAAAGAGGCCCTATAGTTCAACATGATAGTGAAGCAATTAGAGGTTCTTTGCATGTGTTGGACCTTTAATAATAAATAAATAACGCGTTGAAGACTAATTTAACTGAATAAATGTATTCTCTCTTTATCAACTTAAACTTTTAGTTGAGACAGACTGCGGCTCGACAAGTTGTATGATGGCATAAAAGTTAAAGAGAAAGGAGCAAAAGCTAGAAACTGCCCAACCAAGTTACCTTACATCCCACGTTTATATCTCCTCTAAAAAGCACTATTTCGTGGAGTTTTGTTCCTTGGAAGACCCTTTTCCTCAGCAAAACCTCTTAATCTTTCTGTTAAGAAACTTTGTATAAATTCTTCCAAGTTCTCTATCTTCAGTTCTCAGTCCTTTCTCTCCTCTTCATTCTTGATATAAAGGGATCGGGCAAGGACTAAATTGAAATGGAAAAAGTAGCTGGTTTTAGTAGAGTTGATGAGCAGTTTGAATTACCTCCTGGATTTCGATTTCATCCAACAGATGAAGAGCTTATAACTCATTATTTATCTCCTAAGGTATTTGACAGCAGTTTCAGTGCAAGAGCTATTGGAGAAGTGGACTTAAACAAGGTTGAACCTTGGGATTTGCCATGTAAGTTGTATAGCACTTTGTTGAAATTCTTGATTTATGTCTAACTTGTACCTCCTCGTGTAAAGGCTTAAGCTAATAGACAGGAAACATGTTCATTTATTTAGATTTTGTCTTCAACACGTCCCCCGCCATGTGCTACTCTTATTTATTTTATTGCGTGCTTTGAAGGGAGGGCAAAAATGGGTGAAAAGGAGTGGTATTTCTACTGCATAAGAGACAGGAAGTACCCTACAGGTTTAAGGACAAACAGAGCTACAGAGGCTGGATATTGGAAGGCAACAGGGAAAGATAGGGAAATTTTTAGCTTGAAAATTCTTGTGGGAATGAGAAAAACTTTGGTTTTTTACAGAGGAAGGGCTCCTAGAGGGGAAAAAACTGATTGGGTCATGCATGAATACAGATTAGAGGGCAAATCTTCTATGCATAATCTCCCCAAAACTGCTAAGGTAAACAATTAATTTCCCCTGCTTTCGTCTATTTTTTTCTTGGGTACGGGTGATATGCAATATTGAATAGGACTCAACACTATATTAGACAAGATTTTAATTTTTTTTTTCTTTTCTTAACATTTGATGGTATTATACGGTCCATCTCGGCGAACAAGCAACTAATAGACTAGACTGTCTAATAAAATAGTTTTTTAACGTCTTTTTGTTTCTTATTATGGTTGAGTACGGTACATATATTCTTACTAAGCAGATCATAGAATAGGTGCAATACGTAGTATTAGACATGAATCGAATACTAAAGTAAACAAAACTTTAACTCCTTGTTTCTTAAGATTATCTAGTACTATACAATTCATCTTAACAAACAAATCTTAGTACATGTTCCGTACACAATATTAAATAATATTGAACTAGACCGAACAGAATTGAATAGTTCAAAAATAAGATTTGAACTTCATTTTGCTTCTTACCATGAAGTTTTTCATTTAGTTTCCCTTCTTGTTTTGCAGAATGAATGGGTTATTTCCAGGATTTTCGAGAAGAGTTCAGAAGGGAAAAAAGAAAATGTACCAGGGCAAATCAGGAACAGAAATTATGTTGCCAATTCACTGCAGTCTGATTTGCCTCCATTACCTTCATCTTCTTGTAAAAAGTCTGATATATCCCTTGCTACATTGAAATTCCCAGAAGTTTCCACTCCAAATTCAGTCGTTTTCGCCCAAATGATGCCCTTTATCCAAAATATACAAGATTGCTCCAACTATGAAGTAGGATTGGAATCTTATGAGGATCAAGAATTTCCAATTATTTCAGCTGGAAATGTGGACCTTGATTGTCTCTGGAATTGTTGATTTTCAATTATTCGACTATGATTACTTGTTTTGTATAGGCTTCTGAACTCAGTTCTATAACAAAATTGATATTTTTTTCCAGTACTTCGATACGTTGGACTAGACAATATTTCATAAGATTAAGTCTATATTTGGGCTCATGTTTATGTATATTGAATGAAATTTTTATTCATACATTTGGAGAAATTCACAAGTATTATTTACTTATTCACTATTTATTTTTATCTGTCAATAATTTAAATCGTTTATAAACACCTTCCAAATATGCTTTGAAAGAGAAATGCACCATGACAAAATTTGTTGACTCTTTAGATACCTAACTTATGATTCATGTTTTATCTTAGTTTTCCTCTATATAACTAATTCAATTTGGGATATTCTACTTTATTAGATTAGTTATGGGCTAATAGCTATTTATCACTACAAGTTTTATGTTAGGCCACCAACCAAGTTCCCTTGCTTATAACGTGGTGATCTCGAAGTTCTTGGTTTGTGAAACTAAATTTAGTAGATTGAATTGATTGTGTATGGAAATCAAACAAGTTACAAGGTATATTTAGTATAAAGTATAATATATAGTTAGAAATTTGCGGTGAATTTTTCTTTCTAAAACCATCGGAATCGATCATATCGATTGATTCGATTCAATTTGATCCTAAGTAAAATTTGCTAACTCTAGGTCTTAAATTCGAAAATATACAATTCTTACTCAGTTATCGATTCGAACTAAAAAATTGAAATTTAAGTCAACGTCATTGTTATTGTTTTATAATCTTTCGATTAACTCAACTGTTGGTTTGGTTTATATGAATTTACATGAATGATTATTTATTTTGAATATATAAGTTTTACATCAGTTCAGTACCAAAATATTAAGGAATATATAAGGTTTGAGCCACTTTTATCAATAAAGTTGACCTTCATAGATGAAATCTCAAGTTTTAATTTAGTATCACGGCCCATTAAGATTAAACGAGCAATTTAATTCGATTATGACTCAAAAGATATACTACATTGTTTGGTATGTTAAGGGATAAATTTTACATTGAATGTAGATTAGAAAAATAATCAACGGACTTGATCTACTCCTTTTAACAAGGAAGATGGGACATTAAGTCTTAATATCGTATCAAAACTCATTAAGTTCCAATAAATAATGATCCAACTAAAATTCAGATGAATATAGCATTCAAAAATGGTGTTTTCAAATGAGTCACCATTTCGTGATAGCATGTTAAGGAATCAAACTCATATCAGTTGATACCAAAATATTAACCAATGTATAAAAAATTGGGTCGGCACTCCATGTTGATATGTTAAGATGAAATCTCAAATATTAATAGAAAGCATGGCCCACATATCAAAACTTTTCATTGGGTAGTCTGCGATGTTTTCCAATGAGCCAAAGACTATCACTAGAAATGAATTTAATCGTCTTTTTTTTTTTTTTTAATTCTCATTTTGAAATTGTTTTTGACTTATTTTCGAGCTATATTCTTGATTGTCACGATATATTCTTGATACAATGTTAAAGTATTCATGAAAAACTTCACAATGCATCTTCTAGACTGAAAACTGTTCGAGTTCAAAATAACGAACCAAAGATGGTGGTTAAAAACGAATGTACTAAACAAATTTTTATATTATTTAATTCCTATTTTGCATTAACTTTTTAACTTATTTTTGGATTATGTTCTCCACTCGTACTATGTTCTTGCCTTCTTGGTGTTGTTTCGAAATCTTAATGACAAATTTGGTAAAAACATCTTTCACATTGTAAAAATCGTTAAAAGGCAAATTCAAAATAGCAAGTCACAGAATAATGCTAAACTTGAAATTGGTAATCTGATCATGTTTTCATTTTTAATCATCTATTTAATTTAAATTCTATTAGATGCCAATTTGGTTCATTTTGAAGCATAATTGAATACAAAAATATGATAAATTTTTAAGGTATTACATTAAGTTTCTAACTATTTTTTTTAACAAAAATACGAAAATAAATTAGAAAAGCTTGGGAACCTAGCCTCCTACAGGCAAGAGTGGCAAGCGGACCAAGCCGCTCGCGAGCTCGATTTGGCCCATAGGTGGATTTGACTCGTTCTGAGAAGAGCATGGATAGAGTTGGATACATTTTATTTTGAAAAAATTACTTTGAAACCTACAATTACATACTAATTTATTACAATTTGTGAGAATGAAGAAGCAAATTGATATTATTCATCATCGTCCAAAGAAGAGTAAACCCAGTACATTAAATAGAAAAAGGGAAAAGAAAAAGGGCGGGAAAACAGAAACAGCTGGCAAAACTAATACAACTAATAACTAATTCAACTAATATAACTAATGTCATAATACGCCCCCTCAAGATGTGCGATGAATATTTTTCACACACATCTTGGACATCAATGGAGCAAGCGTTGAAGCAGGTAGGGGCTTAGTGAACGCATCAGCGAGCTGGTGCTGCGATCTGATAGGAAGCAATTTAAGTGCACCAGCTGTAATTTTGTCGCGGATGAAGTGACAATCGATTTCTATATGCTTTGTGCGTTCGTGAAATATTGGATTATTTGCAATCTGAATAGCAGCAAGATTGTCACAATATATCACTGCTGGATGATCGCTTTCAACCTGAAAGTCTTGCAACAGCTGCTTGATCCATACAATTTCACTTGTTGTAGCTGCAAGGGCCCTATATTCTGCCTCGGTGGACGAACGAGAGATGGTAGATTGACGCTTAGATTTCCAGGCAACCATCGAATCACCAACAAATATACAAAAACCAGTGGTAGACTTACGAGTGTCCAAACAGGAGCACCAGTCAGCATCAGAGAAAGCATGAATTTTGACAGACATTATAGGAGCTGAAGAGAAATGGATTCCTTGGCCAGGACTCCATTTCAGGTAGCGAAGTAAATGATGAGCTGCTTTAAGATGAGGTAACCTTGGCTGGGACATATATTGACTCAGTTTGTGCACTGTGAATGTGATATCTGGCCTGGTGAGAGTCAGATATATTAACCTTCCAATCAATTTCCTGTACTGAGAAACAGCTGGCAACAAATCACCCTCATATAAGCTAAGTTCAATCTTTGAATCCATTGGGCTGTTAGCAGGCTTACAATCCAAGTAGCATGCATCCTCAACTAACTGCAGAGTGACATTTCTTTGGGAAATAACTATTCCTGAAGATGCTCGAGCTATCTCAATTCCCAAGAAGTACTTTAAGCATCCTAGGTCCTTAAGTTTGAACTGAGAGTTTAGGAAAACTTTCAGTTCATTGATAATTTGTATGTTTGGTCCAGTGATGACTATGTCATCAACGTAGACCAACAAACCTATGAAGTTACGTCCTGAACCCTTTGGAAAGAGGGAGTAATCCGCTTTGGATTGGATAAAGCCATTCTGAATAAGAGCACTAGAAAACTTGGAATTCCATTGGCGTGAAGCTTGCTTAAGACCATACAAAGACTTGTGTAACCTGTAGACTAAATTCGCCCCCTGGTTGAAAGGCTTAATAAGATCATAGCCAAGAGGCAAGTCCATATAAACTTCCTCAAACAAGTCGCCATTCAGAAAGGCGTTGTTGACGTCAAGCTGAATCAGATGCCAGTTCTGAGAAGCCGCAAGAGAGAGTAAAACCTTGACAGTAATAGCCTTAACCACAGGAGAAAAAGTATCAAAATAGTCCAAACCTTCTTGTTGGGTGAAACCTTTTGCAACCAATCGTGCCTTGCGTCTTTCCATGGTTCCATCAGATTTATATTTATTCTTGTAAACCCATTTACACCCCATTGAATGTTTTCCAGTCGGTAAAGTAACAATAGACCAGGTGTTGTTTTGTTCCAAAGCTTCTAATTCATTCTTCATGGCATCTCACTACTGAGGAAACTTGATCGCATGTTTGAAATACTAAGGTTCAGACTGAGATGTGATATTCATTAGAAGATGCCTATGAGGATTGGAAAGGTTGTCATAAGAGAGAAAATGACCAATATGATTTGGAGGCAATGAAAAGGAATGGATATGATGAGAAGATAGATTACAGTGGAAGTCTCGAAGACGAGATGAAGGCCTAGGGACCCTGTTAGACTTGCGAATATTGGACATAGAGGGGACATGGGATCGAGAGTTGTCAACGATGATGGGAGCTGAGGGAGATGTATCTGAAATAGAAGATGGAACAGCAATGTCATCAGGAGTGGCAGGAGAGGAAGTGGGAACGGTTGATATATATGGGGGAACATATAGGGAGGATGAAGGTAATACAAGGTCAGGGAAATGATCAGGTAGTTGATGATCATCAGTAATGGAATGGAAATGGAATATGTCTTTGTGAAAGATTACATCCCTAGAAATGAAAATTTGTTTAGAGATAACATCAAGGAGTTTGAATCCTTTAACACCTGAAGGATATCCCAAGAAAACGCAAGTTCTGGTCCTAGGCTGAAATTTAGTCCTATGGGCATTAAGTGTGGAAGCAAAAGCTAGACAACCAAAAACCTTGAAATAAGAATAATCTGCCTTGTGTCCATAGAGCAGTTCAAAAGGAGTCTTGTAATGT
The DNA here is from genome assembly GCA_903798405.1 of Fraxinus platypoda. NCBI lineage: Eukaryota > Viridiplantae > Streptophyta > Magnoliopsida > Lamiales > Oleaceae > Fraxinus > Fraxinus platypoda. Next base: position 20,700 of record CAIGRT010161864.1, read on the forward strand.
AAGATTGGAGCTGGTGTTCTGTTGATTAGGTGTACTGCAGTGAGCACACACTCAGACCAAAAATGGATGGGAACTCGAGATTGAAAGAAAAGGGCACGAGCAACATTGAGGATGTGTTGATGCTTTCGTTCAACAACAGAATTCTGTTGAGGCCTTTCAACGCAGCTGAACTGATGAAGGACCCCTTTTTCAGCAAAGAAGTCTTTGAAAGATAACTCATTTGCATTATCAGATCTAAAAGCCTTGATAGAAACATTAAACTGTGTAGCAACTAAGTTGAAAAATTGCTATACAATCCTTATTGCATCAGATTTCTGCCTTAACATATATATCCAGGTGAACCTAGAGTGATCCTCCACCAGTGTCAAGAAATACTTGTAACCCGAATGTGAAGTCACGTGATATGGACCCCAAATATCACAATGCACAAGTTCAAAGATTTTACTTGAAAGATTGTTACGTGAATCAAAAGGCAGCCTCCTTTGCTTAGCTAGCAAGGTAAATGTTTATTTGTAATTTCAGAGTCATAAAGCAATTGAGGCTTCAGTACATCTAACCTTTTGAATGAAAGGTGTCCAAGATGATTATGCCATACACGGGCAGAAACTGAATTAACAAAGACATCAGAAAAAGAGGTAAAAGTTTTCGTGTTCAGTACATATAGGCCTTGTTCAATGTTACCCCTGCCAATCATTCCTGGTAGAAACATCCTTGATTATGAACTGATCATGAAAAAATTGCACACTGAAGTGAGATTCAATGGTCAATGAGCTTACTGACATCAAATTGAACTTAAATTGTGGCACAAATAACACATCATGTAGCAACAAATCAGGCACTAATCTCACATCACCACACAAATGGACAGGTATACATGTGTGGTCAAGCAGAGTAATGTTTGAACTAGTGAGGGGTCTCATATTTGTGAATGCAACAGCAATTGAGCAAACATGCCTTGAGGCACCTGAGTCCACAATCCATAGATCCTTTGCATCAAATTTTGGTATAACTGATTTAGAAAAATATATACCTGCAGCATAGGTAGAATCAGCTTTATCATTATCAGCTGAAGTGGACTGTGATGTAGAAGCCAAGTGAGTAGATAGCATTGTCGTCAGATGTTCATACTGGTTAGGACTCAAGTTCTGCATGAACTTGTCAACTCCAGTGAGATGATCCATGAGCTTCTCTTCGATCTGTGAGTTAACAGAAACTTGATTAACATTATTATTTTTAGAAAAATGTGGATAGTTATCTCTTGATCTAGGCTTGAATCCTGGTGGAAACCCATGGATTTTGTAACACTTATCAATGGAATGTCCATGATATTTGCAATGAGTACAATATGGCCTATCCTTTTTCCAATTGCCAGATGCACTTCGAGAACCAGAGTTAAACCTTTCTCTACCATTATCAAAACCAGAGGTGAACCTTTCTCTACCAGTATCAGATCTGAAGGCAAAGGCAGCTCCTGCATCCGAAGCTACATTAATAGATGTTGTGCGTAATTTCCTTTGATTTTCTTCTTGTGAAACTAGTGAGAACACCTTATTAATGGACGGTACAGGATCCATTAGAAGAATTTGACCTCTCACTTGGGAAAAAGACTCATGTAACCCCATTAGAAAAGCCATAATGTATTCTATTTGGTAATGTTTGTTCAATTCCTGAACACCACCACAAACGCATTTCCCACAGCTACAATTTGGTTGAAAATTAGTCAATTCCTCCCAAATAGTTTTGAGTTTGGTAAAGAACACACTGACTATGTTCTGATCTTGCATCAAATTCATCAGTTCCTTCTTCAATTGGAAAATCCTTGGACCGTTATTTTGCTTAAATCGCTCCTTTAGATCATTCGAGATCTCATAAGCAGAAGAGGCATAAATCATACTGGCAGAAATATCCTTCGAAACAGAATTGAGTATCCAAGATATTACCATGCTATTGTTTCTAATCCATGAATTAACCAAATCAACTTCACTACTTTCCGATTTCTTCATGGATCCATCAACAAAGCCAAGTTTGTTCTTGACAGACAACGCGATAATCATCGCGCGACTCCAGGAGCCATAGTTCTCTCCTGTGAGCTGTTGAGTCACCAACACCAAGCCTGGGCTATCGGAATGATGTAGGAAGTAAGGGCTTGAAGGCTCATCAATGATGAATTTATTTGAGACGGACCTTCAATCTGATCCACCGTCATGAATGATTTACTCCATTGCAATATGAACAAGAAATCAGTAATGAATTAGAAGCAGAATTTGAGTAGGAATGGAAAATAGAGGACGAACAGAATGAAGAACAGGAGAATTGCGATGATGATGAACATGAGAATTGAAATTGGGAATGAAAATCGAATGCAGAAGAGTTGAAATTGTACGCAGAAGGAAGAAATCAAATCATGCAATTCAATTTTCCCCAGTTGTTCTCTGATACCATATTACAATTTGTGAGAATGAAGAAGCAAATTGATATTATTCATCATCGTCCAAAGAAGAGTAAAGCCAGTAAATTAAATAGAAAAAGGGTAGGAAAACAGAAACAGCTGGCAAAACTAATACAACTAATAACTAATTCAACTAATATAACTAATGTCATAATATAATTATCATAAATAAGATGGATTAGTTTAAAATTCAAATATCAAGTGGTAATTAGGATTTATTAATTATAATTAATAAATATTTAATTAAAATGGAAATTAGATAAAAGACGGTAACTGTTCTTCATTTACACACGACTCTCTCTCCCCCCCACAATTCATGAAGACATGATCGTTTTTTCGAACTTGCATTACCCATTTATCGGCGATTTTGTTGTTCATTATCTTCAATATTCAGGAATCTCAACCTCGCACAAACCTCGTATTAATCAATAAATCCGCCATTATCACACAAAGCTTTAACATAAAATCTTCCTATTTTTGCTAATTTTTACAAATTACAAGTATTGAAAATGGTTTTAACTTGTCACCTGGAGGATAAAAGGAAGGAGATAGAGAAAGGTAAGAAGAAGAAGGGGGGTTAAAGAATCTTCTCCAGGAAAGAGGGTTAAGATATCATGTTCGGGTGGAAAATCTTCGAAAGAGGTGAATCGATGTTTATGCTTTCAGTTTTGTTGTGCATTTTCTTTCCATTTAGTGTTGTAGTGTATGGGTAGATTGATTACAGCCAATCATGGTTGTGACCTGATTTTCAAACTTTGTGACATTTATGTGATCTAATCAATTGTTGTGACCTGTATGATGTGTTTGTGACCTGATTTTGGATAATATGTGACTTGATTTTAGTTTTGTTCAGAGTCAGGGTGTTTATGATGTGTTCTGACCTTTATAAAATGTCGTGTATGTATATTTGGGTGTCACGGTATTTATGTATGTGTTGAAGTTATAGTAATTTGTTGTACATTATGATTTGGATAGGAATGTAAGTATCTTATAAAACCAAGCAAATGGTTTTCGAGCAAAATAATAGTCAGCTATATTCAGCATGTCATCACGAACTTCATGATGAAATTCAATGATGCACATAAGCAGGTACTTGAAGATACATGTTTCTCCTATTACATGCACTGTAGGGAGATAGTTGTTTAGTCACAGCTGGTTCATCAAGTCTTGTTACGGGTGGTCAATCAACTAAACAAATAAGAGGTGTGGTTTAACATAAATGGAAGATTCGTTTGCTTCTCAAATGCTGAATTTTACCTTGGGACAAGACTGCAATATGGTGGTATTGATAATCGACCCATGTTAGAGGCAAAACCTTCTCCAATTAAGGAAAAGTATTTCAATGAATTAAAGACGATCACACGCCATGACGTTAGAAAAGTGTTTTTGTCACTAGATGATGATGCTCTTCAATATGATGGGGCGAAATTGGGGATCATTTATCTGATCATCAATTATATGTTTGCCACACCATAACTTATGCATGTTATTTTTTTATTCATGACAGCATTTGGATGCGTGCTTCTATTATATTTAAGAACTTGCAAAGTTGGGGGATAGTATGAAGATGAATGCAACAACCACGGACTGCATCTTTGACATGTCAATCCGAAAATTATACCCTAGTTTTATCGAAGACCTAGGCATCGTGAATGAGAAGCAAGAACTTCTCAAACCATTAATTGTGAAATGTTAACATTTAATACATCTTGGAGAGAGTTTGAATATGCACATCTGCCCATCATGCCTACGAATCGGACACTTTGGATGCTAGGGCAGTTGGACATTAATAAACGTGTAATTTACATTTTCAATTCTAGCAACAAAACATACAGAGACAACATGGTTTATGGAAAAGTGGTACTTATTGTAAAGATACTTACACAGTTGCCTAAAAGTGGTTAGTTTGTAGATGGAAACTAGTGGTGGTGGAGACGAACAGTCCAGGGAGCTGACTATTCACATTGTGCCTAATTTACCTCAGCAACAAAATGGGTAAGATTGGCTATCTTCATTTTACAAAAATAACAATTTTCGTCCTCATATTGTAGTTACTTATTGCTGTCTTATATAAATATTGTACGCATGTTTGTTGAATTTTTGTGATCAAGTATGTACAATTTTTGTTACACAATGATATAACTAAGATGGTCAATGTCATTTGATGTTCGGAAAGTCAGGATGGAACTTGTAGCCTTACTCTTAAGAATAGACAACTAAGACAGGGTGGAATAGGCAACACGTCATATGAATGACCAAATTATCATTTGAATTGATGTTGTGGTACATTATGTCGATGTATGTTGGAGAATACACTTAGGTAATGATGATTTTTCTTATGGATGTTTTTGATATTGAATTTGGTATGAACTGTTAGTGGATGTTTTTTTTTAATCAATTGCATACTGGACGAATATTTGTATATAGAGTTTATGAATCAATTATTGTATTTTTTTTTTGTTATATTCATCTTAGTACTGTGTGATATTTGGTAAACAAAATATATATTGTATGTGTTTGAAGAGGTTCTGTAAATTAAAAACAAGTTACAATTGGTCATATTCAAACATAGGCGCTATTCATGTTAAAAAAAACTCACAAATAGTCACAAACACTACTGATTGTAAATTACTATGTAGGTTTGAATATTGAATATTTTACATAACCCACTGTTAATATCAAGATACAGTTTACTAAATAGGTAACAGTAAGTGAGTGTTTAGACAGTACAATTAAATCATCTTCAAAAATTTTCACCACCATGTCACATCTAGTAATAATTCGATAATAACGGTTTGTTTAAAAATATGTAACTTTTATTCCTAATCCATTGATATTAACTAGTCACATAAGATAATAATATACACGGATAGTCACAGATTGTCACAAACATTAGAAACAAAGAAGTAGTATATAATTGAATCTATAGCCTAAAAGAACCTATCAAAACATGAAATGCTAAAATAAATATATTCATAGATAGCACAATATATACAAATAGTCACCAATAAGGCTAAATTGGTACAGGCATTCAATAATAACACAGAACAAGTCACATGTAGTCACAGTATAAGTTACAGACAATTACATACCAGATATTCCCTGATTTCTTTATTTATTGAGTCCAATTGCTGTATTTGGTACTCAAATTCATCTATTGTATACTCTCGTACAGTAGAATTAAATGCATGTATAATGTTGTCACCTGAATTTGTGTAATGGATCTTCAAAATTTTAAGCAAATGCTATGAACAGATCCCATGCATTGCCTCTGGAAATACGAATTCAATTGCATTCCTTATACTATTGTGTCTGTCCAATACTAAACATAATTCATCTCTCGGTCCATTTGCCCTCTTCAACATGTCAAGAAACCATGTCCATAACTTGTCATTTTCAATGTCCCCAATCCCAAAAGCTAGTATAAAGATATTGTTGCTTGCATCTTGTGTACAATCTGTGAAGAGTGTACCCCCGTAGTCGCCATTTAAATATATGTCATCAACAACAATGCTGGCCTATAATATTTTCAATCGACGATTGATGCTCCCAAAGCCATAAAGCAATATTTAAATATGTCCAAATGATCTGTTTATATTCTTGTGATTGTTCCCATATTCATATGTTGTAGTATATAGAAATAAGAAGGCAGCAACTTCAATACCTGTTCATGTGACCTCCATGCTTTCACATAATCCATCGATATTCCATATTTATGTAACATGTCATTTGAGATATCATTAGTAGTGTATATTGTACGTAAAGATGTATATTTCTACCTGATGCAGTTTGACACAATTGAACTAGACGTTTACCAATGATATCGTAAAATAATGTTCATCGAGCATGTGTGACCATTATACATTTCCCTGATCTTAAACATTTTCGTTTCTCCCAAACGTGAAGATTTAAATATCCACTTGCAATCATTATTCGAACACTTTTTCATGTACTCCTTATTTGATCTCAACAGCTTATATTTAAACTTGTTTTGTATATCATAGAAGGCCAAACTCATTTTCAGTATTTCCTTATTACGAAAAACATTTCCCTCCACTACTTCTCCTATATCTGCTTGGGATATCAATGTCACATCTTTTTCGATGTTTCATTCCTCAACGGTCACAAATATTCTGAGCTATTTGTTGTAAAGAAAACACATTAGCTGATGACTCGACGAAAGTAGTCAACGACTCTGGGTATTGCAATGCACATCTTGACTGAAATGAATATGAAGTGATAACATCAACCTTAACAGGATAACTTGATACAATTTCATCCATAAATTTTAGCCTTAAATACATTAGAAAATTATTATTGCTCAGACTTCGGACTGGAGGTAACATAGAATCCAAAGAGTAGGTCATTATCGCAGCTACTTCTGCATGATTAAGCCCCAATTCTGAAATAACAAGCTCAACCAATTCATCATACTTGTATGTATTTTTCACGAGGATAAATTATGTGTGACCTCCGTACAACAGGCAAACATGCAAAACTGTCATCCCTGATCACACATAGATAACAACATGTCAAATTTAATTTATTAGAATAAAAAACATTCAGAATCGAACCGAACCGAACCGAACCAAAATTTTCAGGTATTTAATAAATGGAACCATCGGGTCCAAATATAATTATGGAATCGTTCGGGTTCGGTTCCGTACCATAATTAAATTTTTTTACGAATTTTTAATAGTCAACGATTGGTGGTCGTGGTTGGAGGTCGCGGCTTCGATGGGCATTGGAGATGGGAAGTTGGACTCGACAATCGACAATTTCAATTTGGGCATGTAGATATAGGTTTTCAATTTATCAAATGATTTGGGGTCAATGACTCAGTGGTTACCGAATGAAAGTGTGCAATTGAAAAGAGAATGATAAAAATTTAAAAAGACTTAGATCTTGGGCTAAGAATGAAATTAATTTATCAAATTATTTGGGGTCAGTGACTCAGTGGTTGCCGAATGAAAATGTGAAATTTGAAAGAGAAAGATAAAAATTTAAAAAGACCTAGATCTTGGGCTAGGAATGAAATTAATAATATGACCAAAAAATTGAATTTAGAAATTGGATTGGGCTGGGCTGGCTAGGCATGGACTTGGCTTGAGAGTTAGAACATTAATCACTAAATTAGTTAATTTGCTAATTTATTTAGAAAAAATTAAAAAAATTAATTAATTAATATAAAAAATTAGAAAAATTATTTAAATTCAGTTCTTATTCGGTTCTAAGTCTAGAACCGAGAACCGAACCGAACCCGTCGATTCTCGATTGAGATACCAGTTCGAGTATTTAACTTATGAAGAACCGCTCGGTTTATTTCGGTTCGGGTTCGGTTAGGGAGTTTTGTCCAGCCCTACCACAGATAGATCAATACAGGCCATAAAAATTCACATTTACGGTAGATGTATTCACATACAATCAACACATTTAGGGTCACAGATAGTCAATTTCAATGCATTAACATTGGTCACTGATTAAACTAATTCCACTTATACAATGGCACAACATTTAAAACATAGTTCACAATCCACTCAATGAAGTAGTCACAACTAGTCACAGTTACCTAGAAACATGTATCAATGTGAATGGTGGACACCTACAATCATAGATAGTCACATTGACATTTCAAGAATTGTAAATTGAAAAATGATGTCTTAGTAGGCTGAAATGTCGTAAAAATCAGCATGTTCAGAAACTATAAATTGAAAATAAAAAATTGAAAAACGAAAAAGGAAACTTTTGATACGTAGAGAAAAATTTGAAAATATCAATGTATGCAAAATCGTAAGCTTATCTTACGTTCGAAATCAGACCACAAATTTTCTATTTTTACTTTGAGAATAATCTGATCACTCTATGGGCGAGCTTCAACTCTTTAGACAACAAATATCAGACTTGAGACCACGAGGATTGTGACTTCGTTCATTGATTTTAGCTCGAAACCGAGTTTTAATGGTGAAATTGTAGTGATTTTGGAGAGATTTTCTGGAGCTCGACTTCTAGAGAGAGAAACTGGTTTTTAAATATGGTAGATAACTAATTTCTTATATTTAATCCAGATTTAGTGTATATTATAATATAATTTATGTTTAATAATTTTATTTACTACCCGATTTATGAAATTATTTAGGGAGTTTGTTAATTGTGAGAATCGGTTTCTATAGTGTAATAGTTACATATTGTTCCCTTCTATTTTTCACGAGTCGGCTCATGGCTCGTGGGCCATAACGGTCTTGTTTATGATCGTTTGCCAAAAGGTTATAATTATGGACGTTTGGTGCCAAATTGTCATAATTGATACCTTTTGGCCAATGATCCAATTTTCATATTTTTGATAAAATAGTCATAATTGTTTTCTCTATATACACCCATTACAATTTTTTTTTTTTTTTTTTTAACAAATCTCTACTTTCTCAATTTACAATTGTTATATCCATATTAGCCTTCAGCAGTGCAATCTAAAGTTTTAATTCTCTAAATTTAGCATTGGACCGAGAAGTTGAACTCATTGGAGGTGTGAAGTGTGGTTATCGAGTTGACCGTTCGCTTTCTCAGTAGCAAAAGAGCTTCTCTTTTCTCTTTAAGTAGAAAGACAATAAAGATATTATTGGTTTTCTTGCTCCTTATATGCGCTCTTATTTGAGTTATTTCGATCCAATTCTAGTAGAAATTTTATTATTCTACATCTTTTATTTATTTAACATCTTCAATATGTATTATAGTATGGAGTTTCGGAATTTTTTTTTTCCCCCCAAAATCTCCCAAGCCATAAGAAGCTCAGAAGGTAAAACGTAGGTTGTTCCGCCTCCGGCGAGCGGCCTAGCGCCGCTCGTACAGCCAACTTTTTCATTTTCCTATGCTTCTAGTTTTTTCTTTTCTTAGATGCTCGTCCATCTATTTCTTTTCTTTGTTATCAACCCTCCTTGTCCTTCCTTTGCAGGCAAAGGTAAGGTCTCTCTCTAGGTTTTCTTGAAGACCTAGTTTTTCCTTTTGACTTCATGTCCATAGAGGTTTTGTCATGGTGATGGTTTTCCTATCTGCAACCAAGCTTCACTGGAATGCACTGAGGCTGAAAATTAGGTTTGATAGCTGGTTTGTTGTTGCTTACATTGGTCGGAGTTGCGGTTTGGCGGTGCTTCGGACAACCGTTTGTAGTATGGGTGTTGGCAGCCTCTTGGCTTGTTGAATCTGTGTAGCCGATTTCCATGGAAGGTGATGGGTTCTTTTGAAGGTGATTTCCATGGGAGGTGATGGGTGATTTCTTGATTTCACTAGCTGATTTTGAGATTTTTTCTCCTAGTTGGTTTCCAAATGGTCAGCAATCCCTTGTGGGCACCAGGAGCATGTTTTCTTTTTTTTTTTCAGTCTCGATCAATTGTTCATGTTTCTTGTTTGTTTTGTTGTATGTTCTTTTACAAAGGAAGCACTGAAACTCTCTGAGGAGAGCATAGTGTTGGAGGAATCCCTCCTTGTATCCGTCATTTGCTCTATTGAATATATGGTTCATCTTCTTTTCAAAAAATAAAAATATGTATTATAGTATCGAAAAGTTTACTTTTAGTATAAATGGCAGAGTTTTGTCTGTTTACAGAACAAGACATAAAGAAGACACTAATTAATTTATTGTGTTTGAAGGACCGGGAAGACGTTGAGCTCTGGATCAAAGATAAAGTAAAAACATTATAACTGAAGATTTTTAAGATTCAACTTCATAATTTGTAAGTATTATTTAACTTAAATTTTTAAAATTTTTCTGTCTTTTTAGGAAAAATTATAGACGTAATATTTTGTTAGTGTGCAATTTAACTTTGCATAAGTTAAAAGTAATCGGTCCCAAATCCGAGAAAAAAATGTAAAGGCTTTCAATTTGTTTTATTTTTTTTTTTTAAAAATGAGTAGAATAATTAGTTCGTGGACGGCTCAATTCAACCCACGAAGTCCACTAATTGAATCGAGCACAATTCGTAAACACGAGCTGATAGGCCCCCTTGCCTCAACTATGAACTCTTTATATATTTTTTAATTTTTAGATGGAAAAGAACCGAACAAATTTGTTGTAAAAGTGATTATGATCCTCAAATTAATCAATTTTTTATGGAGTTATTTCGTGAAACACGTAAAATTGCTATTTTGTGAGTTTTGGGCCGGGGCCCAACATTTTTGTCCATTATTCCACTAGACGAAACGTGTCACTATGACCCACTTCCGATGAAACTTGACGAATTGACGACACCGTGCCTTTCAGACGTGGGCTTAGCCGCCATCTCTTGCCACGTCATCACATCTAGTCTATCTTTTACGCCAAGCGTGTCGATCACAAGAAATAATATATTTTTGATTGGATATTTTTCTAAATGCCAGTGTCACCTTTTATTTTTGTCATTTTATATTGATTTATCACACACAAGCTATCTTTTCAATAATTTTAGATCATTCTCCTAAATTTTGTAGATTGGTGTAATACTGAGTGTTACCCCAATAATCACTCTATCAAAAATTTCCACTAGATCACTGAACTTTAAAAATCACTCCATTCATCACTAAACTTTGTAACAAATTTCTACGGGGTCAGTGAACTTTGCAAAAAGTTTTCCAGATGGTCACTGATTCAGTGACCATCTGGGAAACTTTTTGCAAAGTTCAATGACGAATGAGATGATTTTTAAAGTTCAATGATGGATGAGGTTGCAGTTTCGAAAGTTCAGTGACTAACCACATAGTTTTTAAAGTTCAGTGACCTGGTGGAAACTTTTGGTAAAAAGTTCAGTGACTATTGGGGTAATTAACCCTAATACTGAAAAACAATGTTTGGTGTACAATAAATTTGACAATATTGTTAACAACATATCACGTGATATGTTGTCGTTGGACAGTTAAAAAATAATTCATTTTTTCAACCTACATTTTTTTGTCACACCCAACATTGTCAATAGTATTGTACAAAAATGTTGTAAATATAGATTAATTCAACACTGAATCACAATTTTACTCGGGAATTTTGTAGTTAGAACTCAATTTTCTTAATATTTGGATATTTGATCTTTAGCCTCCTTGGCATTTGAGTACATAGACACGAGTTCTANCTTTAGCCTCCTTGGCATTTGAGTACATAGACACGAGTTCTATTTGAAAAGTTGGTTAAAATGTTATGTATAACTTACTTAGCTCGAGCCTCATTTTTTCCATCAAAATGTATTTTTGAACAGTTATTTGACCACATGTCAAATCACACATTCTTCAATAAAATAATATTACATGCAAACCTAAAAAAATTTCTTATTTTTTAACCGCACATTCTCCATCATAACACTATTGCAAAATGCATTTTTTGAAAAAAAAAAAAAAAAATGGAGCTCCAAAAGCCCTACATATTTTTCTAAAGTATAACCTATAACTCACATTCAACTAGGGGTGGCATAACTTCAGTTATATATAAAATTTTAACTAATTTGACTCTTTTTTGAAAAAAAAAAAAAAAAGTTTCTAATAATTATTTTTTGGAAAATGTGTGGTTAAAAGGTGGGAAAATATTTTAGATTTACGTACAAAATTATTTTATTAAAAAAATGTGTGGTTGAAAATGAATTTGAAGAAAAATAATTACGCTTAAAAGTTTTAAAATCATAACACAGTATAAAAGTTTGCTGCCTAAAACAATAAATAAATAAATAAATAAAACATGTATCTGCAACTAGAAAAATTAAACAAAAGTTTGCACGGTTTACAATTTTTTTTTTAAAAGCACAAATGATCGATTCCAGTCCAATTCAATCTCTAAACTCATTTAGAATCATTGGTTATCATGTATTGAATTTCCATTAATATTACTCTTCGTTAGAACTGGACCACGTCGAACCATATCCTTTCGACCGAAAAATAAACCAACAAGGACAATAATAGAGCACAAACTTTTTGTCAATAAAATTTATAGCATAAAGAAATCATGAACAAGAACAAAAATATCTTTATCATAAACTATTTTGATATACACTTCTTCCATGTCTCTTTGTGGAATTTCTTTTCAACTTCTTAACTAGCAAGAGAAAACCAATAAACCTTTTACATCTGTAGATTGTAACACATAGGAAAAATAAATGCATATAATAAAACTATTCAAGAATTGTTTGAGATGATGTAAGGTCCCAATGGTCTTGTCAAATTATTGTTTAATTAAATAATTCAGACGAGTCATTGGTTGTGGAAGGTCACCATCTTTTAACATACAAGTGATAGGATATAATTTTTAAGAGTTTCTAATATGAATTTTGTTGTGTGTACAGAATACTGTACAAACAGAAGTCGGCCAGAATACTCACAATCAGGTGGGGCTCGGCATTTTTTTGCAATATTTTATTCACAATGGGATCCACCTCCATGTGAGATTTCTGGTGAAATTCTTATGGTGAAATGGATTTATTGTTCTAATATACCCCGAGTCTCTTTTTCGTTGAATTTTCATTTCATTTCATTTTGAGAAGTCAATAGAAATTAGAAAATACCTAGAGATCAAGGCTTAGCTCAAACTGTAAGAGCAAAAATTTACTAGGTTATTGAGCTTAATTTGAATCTCCTTCGAAGGGTAAGGGTGAAACTGAAAATAAAAATAAAAATTGAAATTATTGAAAAAAAATCGTTATTATTTCATTTCTACCACACCATCTAACGTCGTGTGTCTAAGGAGACATTAAGCTTTGATTTGGATAAAAATCAGATTTTTAATAAATTTTTATCTATCAATAAGGTCGTTCCATGTGAATATTTAAACATAAGAGCTATATAAATACATATATTTCTTTTAAGTATTGTGTCCCATTATATTCAATCAATAGTTCCTAGAAAATAATCACAGAGTATAATAGATGTTTAGGTTTTGAAAATTTAGAAAATCTGAAATTTATAGTAGTTTTGTTGTTTTTCCTTCCATCTGAAGCATATTACATTTTTGAGTTTGACATATCAAAGAAGTTGATTTCTGGACAAATTGTGTTTACTACTTTACACAATTTTATTGTATTGTTTGTGCCTCAACTATATGCATCATTCTACGTACATTCATTTAACACATATTGTATCAATAAACTGCTTATCTCGTCGTGACCTCTCAAATTTACAAAACTTATACTAACCTTTTGTTTCAGTACTAAATTTCATGAAAGGAATAATCAAGAATATGACAATATCGAGGAATAGGGAAGTGATCGAGATTGAGAGAGAACTGAACAAAAACTTCTTTTTACAATGTATTAAATTATTGGTTTATCTCTTACTGTTATATGGGAAGTGTGACAACAGCAGATGTGAACATTTGAGAATAAATACTAAAACCCTACTCTGATAGACAATTTCCATCCAAATTTAGCCCTTGTTTGATACTCATTTTTTAAAATATATTTTTCCTTCTCTTCTTGTCAATAACACATTCTTCAACAAAGTTAAGAACACTGTTAGAATTTGGGTGTGACCCGAAAAATTCTAATTGAAGTGCACGTCAAGAAGAATTCAGTTTGGAATGCTTTCGGAGCCCTATGTCAGGTTGAAGTTTTATTTTGGAAGTCCGTTGGGAGTTGGAAATTGGTATTGGACTTGAAGAAGAGTTCGGATAAAGAAAATAACTTGGAACAAAAATAAAAAATAAAACAATTGGGCAGAACGCCTGGCGCCACGACGCCACCTGTACCCGTTCCGATTTTTCGCGTTTTTCTCTACTATGAGGGTTTAGACGTCTCATACATGTTCCATATAAATACTAGACTATTCTATACAATTTCATAATGTGAGAAAAAAGATTAGTAGAACTTTAGGATCAATTGTATATTTCTCCATTATTATTGGTGTCATATCAAGTGGTATAGAGTGATACGTGATCCTTGAATTCCCAACAAGTGATATCAGATATTCTGGGCATAATTAACACAACAAGTGGTATCAGAGCCTAGGTTCAGCAGTTCCGCACAAGCGCATGTTTGATTTGTTCGAGGTTTTTGTTCGTGATGGCTTCCATGAAGTATGACATTCCGCTTTTGGACCGGAACACTAGATTTTCACTATAGCAGGTTAAAATGCATGCAATACTCGCACAACAAGATTTGAATGATGCGTTGTTGGGAATTGACAAGATGCCCGCAACTTTGACCGCGGAGGAAAAATTACGAAAGGATAAGAAGACAGTTTCTCACATTCATATTCATCT